>NHTK01005983.1:0-33749 GCA_002938355.1 Panaeolus cyanescens | reverse complement strand
TCACGAAGTACTAGGGAACACGAGGTACTGGTGGATGATAGTATATCCGAGCGTTCCGACCAGCAGGAATGCTCAGAGGTTGTCCTCGATAGTGTCCTAACTTCCGGGATGGCTACACAGAATTCTAATGTCCCTCGATCCTTGTCAAACAACTCAATGGCTTGAAGAAGTCTCACTGGAAGTCACTGGGGGTAACATTTTCGAACAAACAAGTCTTTAAACTCGCGCAAGATCCCACCTGATGTCACCACATATTTACCCCACTTTTGTTATCTTTATTTAGCCCATCAAACGACACCAGGTGGATTTTCTTAGAGTGTCCAGCGATTCGCGCGTGTTAAGCGTCGCTAATTTGACGCCAACAATTTAAGTATCTGATCAATATTTGGCTCCGGACTTCATGTATTTCAACCAGATCACTCATTTCGATTCGGTTCTCGGTATCGTAGCCTCGTGGGTTACTCGTGGGCATGTCCGCCAGTCGTCGCGTCATCAGCATCGTCATGAGTGCGCAAACCATCAAGTTGCCTCCGGCGTTGCAACAACGCGTTGCCAAACAAGTTTGGCTCAGATTACGAAATGGCAACATGAATGTTGGCGCAATGCAAGGTTTTCTCCCACCGTATGTCCAGGAAATAGACATCACTCCACCTCCAAGAAAGGGTGGATGGATGTCAGGAAGCTGAAAAAAGCTGTCTTTCTGATAGTTTGTTGGTTTCGAGTCATTTCACCATGGATAGATGACTCTTGTTAGCGCTCTATCTCTTTACTTTGCAGAGAATTTTGTGCAGAGGTCACTCGAATGGAACTCGATGCAGGATGCTATTTGTAGGGTGGCGGAATTGCTCGACTTATCATAAGCGAATTCAATTCAAATCCCCATCGAGAACCTCAGGTTCAAGCAGTTTATCGACCCTACTCCACTATTCGGATCGCCTTTATGTTTTACTCATAATCTTTCATGTCTTCGCAAGCAGCAAAAAACCTGCCCCCAAAGGTCTCTACTTCATACGCACAACCTGGGTTTGCACCTGTGCGCGTCCTCCCTCTCGTTTTAGGCCTTCTCAACGACGAAAAACGACCTTTTCACCATGGCAGCGGATCCACTATTGCTCGAGTCGGAGTTAAAATATAGGCTACACAAAATCATAGCGCCATTTCTGACTGCCTGCCTGGTACGTCCTCTACGCTAGTTATTCCTGATGATACTGAGCTTATCGCGTCCAGGCTGATACTTTGTTGTATGGTACGCTCAGAAAGTAGCTTCGCCAGGAGTCCCGAGAGCTGACTATATCATTTGTGAAATAGGAATCCATGTCGTTTTGTTCATCAGCTGCGTACGCATCCTGTGGCGTAACAGTCGCTCAGCCAAACTCTTCATTCTCCTTCCGGCAACAATGATGTTCATTATCTCGACCATAGATGCTGGATTATCGTTCAGCTTCGTCCATCATGAGCTCGCGGAGTATTGGACAGACTATTCCATGGAATTAACTCAGCACGGATCCTGGAAGTCGGTCTTGTTTGTTGCAAACAAGTGCGGTTATTCTTCTTACAGTATTTGCATTGATACTTATAATTATCGTGTTTATCTTTCAGCTTCTTTGCGGAAGTTATTTTGGTAGG
Source organism: Panaeolus cyanescens (assembly GCA_002938355.1). Lineage (NCBI taxonomy): Eukaryota > Fungi > Basidiomycota > Agaricomycetes > Agaricales > Panaeolus > Panaeolus cyanescens. The sequence continues at coordinate 32,123 of NHTK01005983.1, read as the reverse complement.
TTTATCGACGAACATTGTCAGCAACTGGTGTTTACGTCTACCAGCTTTACAGGTGCTATGTAGTTTGGAGCAGGTCACTATACCTTCTGCTAGCATTTACCGCCATGGGTATCGTAAACACAGGTAGCGTCTTTTGTGACACTTTATTGACGCACTTCTTGATTGATCATGCCCGCCACCTCACAGTCTGCGGTTTCATTGGGACAGGAAGGGCTTTCAACGAGCCTGGAAATGATCTCGTCAAGCTCTACAATTGGTTTATCTTTGCATTCAACGTTTTGTTGACGGCTTTGACAGGTAAGCAATTTGGTGTTTTACTCCAATACTCACACTCTAACAATCCTATCGTTTCCACTCACAGTCGGCAGAATCTTGTGGGTTTCCAAAATGGCAGGGTCACAAATCGAAGCACGTCAAGTACAAGGTTTTCGAATGGCAGCTGCAATCATGTGAGCTCACCGTTTCTCAGAGTCTCACTTGTTCTCAATAAGTATATTCACAGCATTGAATCGAGCGCTGTATATTCGGCAGTCATTTTGGTGTACATTCTTTTCCCTCCTATACCCTGGAAGGTATGAATGTTCGATGCCTATCATTGGTGTTTACTGAAGTATTCCTCGCATCGCCGTTCATAGATTTTGAGTGTCGCAATCCTGATGAGAACAGTGGTACGTAAATGAGTTCATTTCCACCTCGTTCAATTGTTCTGATTGTTATCGGAACCGCTAGGCTATTATGCCTGCCCTTTTGATTGTTCAAGTCGGAATGAATCGTGGCAATGTATCGAACCGGCCGCACCTAACAACAACAGACAGCGATTTCCACCATCGAACTTCAGTTGTCCTCGACACTGTGTTGACCTCTGGTTTAGAAACTACCCTCTCTGTGGGACATCGGTCTACAACATTGTCCGCAATGGCGCAGGTTCAGTCAAAGTCGCACCTCGCATCGCATCTGGACCTAAAGTGAAAGTGCATCCAAGGATCACAACCTAGACACTGTTGTACGTCTGTATTATCGAACTAATTTATAGCTACGTCTTTCATCACATTCGTTTGTTAATTTTCGTCTACATACACTTTATCGAATATGTTTGACGAGAGTCCGGTTATTGATTCGATAATTATACGTCCACTAGGTTTGCAAATTTGCCTACCATTCGAATGATCCCGTACGACAAGCCAATGCTGTCATGGTGGGTGAATCTGAATCACTGAACGGCGTTTGTCTGGCTCAAGGGCTTGGCCCATTATATGCATCATAGTTCTGATCCGAGTGCTAAGCATAAATTTTTGTGATGGATTTGGCGTGACAACTGCCGAGTGAATCGAGTTGGCTTTGACAATACACACATATGTATAAGTATACTTCAAATTGTTCAAAATATCGCATGTCTTCATTGCTTTCTCACAGCCGCCACAGATAATTTAGCACCAAGTATGTACAGCGACCATCTCTCCGACCCATTTGAAGTCTATATTCAACATCTATTCAGCCCCAAATTTGTTGACACTTCCGCCCGCCGACCACGACAACTTGAAACTCGGTGGTATTCAGATCCCTTTGCCGGCTGATTCGATGCCGCAACTCAGACTGAGTTAGGGTTTGCAATTTGGAGGTTTGACCTCGCATTCCTTCTCACCCTGTATTCTTGCTTCTCTCTGCTCTCGAAGCGCGAAAGCGCAGGTTCGATCGTTACATTGGCCATGGGTTCTGAGGCATTTTGGGAACATGAGCGCCGAGAACTTGGAGACGTGTGGGGAAACGGTGTTCCACTCATTAACTTAATACCATATGTTACGCTAGCTTTGCTGGTAAGCCTGGTGATTCAGATGTGGGGAACGTTCATTGCTAAAGCATTTGGACAGACAGAAACATTACTCTATGGTGTGTCGTTGACGTCAATGTTAACGTTAACACGAAGAAGCCCATCTGACGCGTAGCTGTGCGTCTTGAACAGGCATCCATGTCATGCTTTTTGTATCTTGTGTTCGTATTTTGCTAAAGTGGCCACGAAAAGGGAGGATGCAGGTCTTGATGCTTGCATCCCTTACCATTATGTTCCTTTGTACTACAGCAGACATTGCTGTGTCCTGGCGAATAGGAATTAACGATACAATCCTCCTATCACAATCAACCACATTGACACTCATCGAAAAAATATTCCCCAAGTTTATAATTCATCAGGTTAATAGGTTAGCCTCGTGATATTATCCATCCACATCGTTAAAATACTCTGACATTCCCTGTAGCACAATTGCAGACATATTCTTAGTGAGTAAAACCATTTAAGACGTCCGATATACCTCAGCTGACGATGCGACCAGATTATTCGGTGTTATGTTGTGTGGGGTAGAAGGCGGATTGTTCTGTACCTCTCTGGCCTTATTTTGGCAGCAGGAACAGGTAGGAACCCATTTCACGTTAGCATCAGCTATCGACCAAGTGTTTAATTTTCAATATCCAGCCCTCGGAATATACAGCGAATGCACCAAGTCACTAGAAGCCAAAAAGCTCATAATTTATTATATCAGCATAATTCTCTTTTTAAACGCAGCCCTAACAATATTAACAGGTAAGTACTTTACCATTGTCGTAATGAATGGGGGCTTATTTAAAATTCCTGCTGTTTTAGCTGGACGTATCCTATGGGTGGCGAGACAGATCAAGAGGGCGATGGGCCCAAACTTTGTTTCGCAGTACTATTTCGCTGTTGCAGTTGTGTAGGGTCTATCATAATGTCTTGAAATTCGAGATCAAATACTAAAGTGACGTTGTTTTAGGGTGGAATCTGGATTTCTGTATACTGGAGCTAGTGTCCTTCTCATCATTCTGTCTCCCACTAGATTCGTGGTAAGTATATACATAACTGACAACCAGGTCATTTTCTGACCATGAACTTGTAGCTTCTGGGGGCGGTGATTGCAATACGTGCTGTGGTGGGTGAAATATTCTGAAAGTCAATTAAAGACTAACAGCAACACTTTTGGTATCAGTGCATCATGCCCATCCTTCTCATTGTCCAGGTAGCCACAGGACGGTCGATTGAAGAGCTCCGAATGTACACAATGACTCGGCCAACCAGAATGCGGCAGCGAGAAACGGTGGACTCCGTGGTTTTGGATACTGTGATTAGTGAAGTAGTGGTGGAAGACGTGGATGCATCTTTTTACAGAGATATGGGTTATGACAGCGAGAATCAAGGGCCAAGTTCAAGTTATGTACCTGGCACCCCCGATCCCCCAGAGCGGAGCAGTCACCGGGTGAATTATTGAGTAACATTATAGTACAAATGTAATTTAATTTAAGGAACAAGAATATTGAAATCTGTATCTCTTGCCTCCTCTTGCCTCTTTAGGTGGTGCGAAACTGAAGTGTTTGATCGAACTGGGCGCTAAGCGGTCAGCGATACTGAGGTACATTTAGCCGCTCAGCCATTCGTCTCGATCACGTCACGTGCTGATTGATATACTTCCTCTTAGGCTAAGGCTCGAACAACGCTGCTGAAGCTTTTGAAGGATGGTGTTTTGGTATTCACAAGTTAAAAAGGATAATTTACACGATGAATTGCTACAAGAAGCTAATTCATCACTTCGATATTGACAGAGACACACGCATCCTTGTTGTAATGTGCATGATTCGCAATTGGCGAGTAAACAATATCAAGGCGGCCATCAGCTGTTGAGTTAGGGCAAAATGCCCACTTGTCAGCAAATCCATCAACAGAGAGCACTGGATAGCCGATGAATGGTCCTTGAGGGGAAATAGGGTTGGGCTACAGGGGTCGCATCGTCAACAAATTTCCCGAATCATAGCAGAAAACTGGCATTCAAACCTTTAGACAATATCCTGCGTAAGGCTTTGGTGTGTTTGGGTATGCACCGACAAAGGCCTGAGAATCTCCGACATTGGGCTTAATCGCAGCGGTGTCCCAAGGGCCTATGAGTGCATTGTTTTGCCAGGTCCAGGTGTTATAACCGTAGACACATTTACCATCAGGACAAGGCCCCTGTACATAAACATATGAAGTGTAAGCGTCCATTAACCCGCAATGATAAGCAGGCCACTCACTGTAATAATGTTATAATTGATAGCGTCGATGATCGGATTCGTATAGAAGGTCCAGAGTGGCGTAGGTGAGCCAGTTCCATCCCTTCGGACTGCACGAAGATACCCATTCCACCAAGTGCCGCGCCATGTGATACATTGGGCAGGATCAGGGGGCGTGGCGGCACTATTTTGGTACAAGGTCATTCTATTACCAGCACCGCAGACTTCGGTGCTATCTCCGGGGCAAGCCATGTTGCAATCTCCGTTCGGCATCAAAGCAGTACTATCATCGAATGGCATGTAGTTATCGCACCCTTAAGCATCATAAATAAGATTCGCAATTGCTAGATGAATCAAGTGAAAATAAGCTCACAGCACTCCTGGCCATATTCCATACCAGCCAGGCCGTATCCTTTGCTTCCGCAGAGCGCCGTGCAGCGTTCGGCGTTGTTGCCGCCTGGAACGTCGAAGCGGTACGTTAAAATACGTGTTCCAAAGTCTCTGTATAATATTATTTCAGTATTTTAGTCGTTTCCAGAGTTTTCCTTCTTTTTGTACTGACTTGTAGCATCCTTTGTAATTCCAGGTGCCGATCGTCGGCTTAGTAGTCGGGTTGCTTTGTCGACTTTCAAACCTCAGTTCACCGCCGGTTGGGTGACCGAGAGCCTGATAGTCAAACATCGTCCGTCAGTAAGGGTTCATTAAAGAAACAAGGAGTTAAATACCGATGCAACAACGAGAGCAACTGCGACGAATTGGAGCATGAGAAGAGGGAATTTGAGTGAAGGTTTCAACTGAGAGACAGCACTTGAAATCTGTGTCAATCCAGTCCTTGTCTAGGGTTTATATACCTCAGGTAATTGGCTGAATACAGCCTTTGTTCATGGTTCCTAGTCGTCTTGTGGAGCTATTACAGCGGTAGTAGAAGCTGGAAGAATGCGTCCTCGACGGAACTTTGATTGAGCATGCTATCCCTGGTGCCTTCTTACCGCATGCTTCGAACGCTAGGTAAAACAGGACATGATATGATAGCTTGTCAGTAAAGACGTGCCGGACAGAATTTTCCGTTAAATGTAATTGAAAGATGCAGACGGGTATCACTCAGCTTCCATTATCGATGGATGGATAACTAGGAACGGCTATGCTATAACAATCATATGTACGTACATAGGGCGCCCATGACGCATAAAGGCCTCTGGACTCGCGTAGACATTTCAAACGTTTGTCAAGAATGTCAGTTTTGGAGACATGAACATATCTTTCGTGGGTATCATTATGTTCCGCTAATTAACTACTATTCAATTCAGACGGATCTCGCGCTATGTTTGTCTGTCTATTATAAGGTATAGGGCTCGGGTGCATTCGCAATACTAATATCAGTCTACCAGAATTTCTCTTTCACAGCTCTCGAAGGGTAGATGTTCTATTGTTGCATATACCCCGCTGTAGATGGAACGATGTTCATGGCGTTGCACCTCGGCAAGCCCCGGCGAGCGCTGCAATGTCATGCATTGATCACTGGGCGCTGCGCGCGCTCATTTAACAGTCCTACGAGTGAGCCCAGTATCCTTACCTCTTCGTTGATCCTCTGCTTGTTCAAGTTCATTGTACCATTTTAATTCTGAAAGCTTAAAATACATCTCCGGGTCACTGGAGCACGTCAAGTCATTGATTGTTGAGTCATGAGGGCCAAGCGAGTTTATCCAACGGGCGCTAAGCAGCATTGTGGATCTAGAAGATGTGTTTTCGGCTGGTAACATTGTTCAAACTATTTGCAACTTCTTTCGATGATGTCTGAAGCTGTATTAACATAATTTCATAATAAACCCGTCAGGTCCGGCCACGACGATCTCTTCCGAGTCATTATCGTCATCTATTGTAGCCTATAGTAGCTGTGTGTGTGATAGATCTGAGGGATCTACGTACTACCACCCTATGGTGCATTCTGGAATGCCCTGAGCTCGATTCAAGGAGCCGGTGGCATAAACCCCAGCCAATGATAGCGCGTCGCTTACTATCAGTCCTTCTTCAAAGTTTCAGGAGGCACAGGCGACATGTATTCGTTTTTTCAATACGCGCCCAAAAATAAGGAAACTGAAACCGCTCACATGTTTGTCGTCTCCACCTGTATTTCAGCGCTTTACAGCATCGACTGCGGGCACAGATAGGTGTGCGAAAAGCCAGAGAGAGGACGTGAAAACAGGGCAAAAGAGGCTTAGCCTTTGCCAAGACAGTCGGCGTGTGATTGCAGGATGGTGACTGCCACTGACTGGAGAACTCATCATCTGCAGGGTCAATTTTGAAATACTCCGCTAAATCCTTGCCCATCCCATCAGATGACACTGAAAATCCCCTTCTCTTAACATCCATCTCGCCTTGTCTCCATCCGTTGATGGTAGGATTGTCTTCGGCTGGCCACCTTGTCATTGAACTGCCGTCCAACACCTCGTAGCAAACGTTTGGTTCGACACGGTGACTAGCCATCGAGTTCAAGAACAAAGTCAGGTGCTGCAGGTCATGCACATATCCCGATGGCATAGGTCTAAACACGCAAGGGATCCTGGGGCTATCGCTGGGTGGGATAGCACACCTCTCAGTCCCTTGTTTTCATACATTTATATGGCGTCAGCGGTACGTCGTTAACGTCTTTTATGTTGATTTGAGATACTCAAAGAACACACACTATACCAGGTAGAAACACTAATATATGGTACGCCTGTCTCAGCTCAATGATCACCAACTTATACCACCCATGTTCAACTTCTCCTCGACAGGTATGCATGCCATACTCTTCGTTATTTGTCTCCGTATACTGCTTCGGCGGCCGCGAAGAAGAAAACTGCATATTGCGATGATGTTGGTTGTCATTATCATGTTCATAACCTCGACACTGGACATAGCATTTTCTTGGAACGTCGGTATAAAACACGCAGACATACTTTTCCACGGGGATACATCACAACTCTACGAGAAAACATACCCAAAGATCGTTCTATTCCATATTAATAGGTGAATTACTTGTGCTACCCAGTTCAATCCACCTCTGACCTCTCACCCCACACAAGCGTCATCGCGGATGTTCTACTGGTAACGCCAATATTCCATCCATTTCCGACAACCCAGCTTATTGAATGCACAGATTGTTCGCTGCTACGTGGTATGGGGTCGATGGAAAGTTATTTTATACGCGGCGCTTCCAATCTTTATTGGAATATCTGGTATGTATCCCTTGCTTACAGTGACCAGGACAACAGCGACTAATGACCACCCAGTGCTTGGTATTTACAGTGAAATAGCACAATCGATGAGCGCAAAGGTCCTCATCGTACAATACATCATCGCCCTCACCGTCTTCAATATTATAATCACGGTGTTAACAGGTTCGTTGGTTGAACTCATATTTTTGACATATGTCTGATAGTAGATATTTCAGCTTCTCGGATATACTGGGTTGCAAGGCAAGTCAAGCTACTCATGGGGAGAAAACTGGTATCACAGCACCATTTTGCTGTGGGGATAGTGTAAGAACCCACCGTCCACGATCCAATACCCTGAACCTGACATTCAATATTTTTCTTTTCTTTTCAAGGGTCGAGTCTGGCCTTTTGTATACGGCGGCTTCCATCGCTGCCTTGATTCTCGGAAGAACAAATTATGCTGTACGTCAAACCCTGGTTTTCTGCTGAAATTCGCTCACACAAATACCCCTCCTAGCTCCTTGGAACTGCTATTTCGACACGAGTCATTGTAAGGCGTCGTCTACATTTTTATAAAGTTTAACGATACTAAAAAACTCACCGACAGGGCATAATGCCAATATTGATCATTGTGCAAGTAGCAATGGGGCAGGCCGTGCAGGATGTCGAGACAACAGTTACCATGATGAAAGAGAGAGAGACAACAACACCATTCCCAGAAAGTGCCGCTTTCAATACCTATCCGTTGGAATCCAATTACAGGAGCCACCAACATTTCTCCGACTCGGAGCCATCGAATCAACGGACTAATGTAGAACCTTGACTCGTTATTCTTTCTTCATCCCACACTATGCCCAACATTATTAGCAAAAGCTTCCCTTTGTAGTGATAATTAGACATAATCATAATGTACACACCCGTTTATTGGCAAAATGTTGATTCCTTTGCATGACGGGTAGATATTGGGAGGAGGAAGGGATGCCAGTGGCGCATCAGAAAGCTTTCGGTAAGCCCTAACCAGATTGAATATTCCATTCAATTTTGTTGGTACAGTATGTCGGTTGGTTGACGAGCCTGAACACAATTGCACAAAGACCAACTGTGTTGCTTGGACATACTCTCAGCCTTGAGAGAGCGTTCACATAAAGCACAAAAGCTTGACTGTCGGGCAAAAGATCCCACCATGTCCCAGGTCATTTAGTCATTTTGTTTTCCAGAACGGTCGGATCCTTCAGGAAGAAAGCACCTGAACTAATGCTGTTTTATGCTTCACCAGTCGATTGAATACGAGGGAGGTGTAGTCTCCTAGCCTAGAAAGGAGGCACCTAACGTTGGGCGGGCAAACAGGTAGATTTTCCCCTGTTCAAATACGAGGGTACCGGACGACGTTGCCCAGATAGGCCTACGGCCAAGGTAATGAAACAGGTATTCCAATAATGTCCCATACAAGTCCCATATAGAGCGTTGAAAACGAAAACAAAGCACGAGGAGAGTGATCATGATCGCATTTTCCCCATTGTCCTGCGTATGTCGAAGAATACCTGGGGTCCTTGCAGCCTGTTAGTAGCATCATAAGCAACTTTTCTCCAACAGTGAATGAGGCAGCAACAAGGCCAAATGACCGCGCTAAAATTGGAATACGCAGTCACGAGCAAATTGAATGAATGAATGAATGGAAGTGGCGAATTCTAAGAAAGCGATATGAATTATATTGATGAACACGAGATACATGTCAGGTTGAGTTTGCTCATGATGAGGTTAGGAGTTGTCCAACTTTGGTCTCGACCTCTGTTGCTGAGAGGTTGTCTAATTCAACATGTTTCTCGAGACCACGTTCTATTATGTTAGTGTTGGCAGTAAGCATGAGGACATGGAACCGCTGTTTCATTAACACGCACCAAACCTAGCAAAAACCCTCGCAGGCGTTCCGTTTGCCTCTCTAATGAGAACTGGGAGGTCTGGGTTATGTTTCTTGATAACTGGGTATTTTGAAATAATGAATTGTCTATGTTTTAATCATTAATAAAAATCAGAAAAAAAAGAGAAAAAATTGACCTTGTTCCTGCTGATGCTGGCCCAGTCTGAGAGCACAGAATTCTAATTTCCCTAAGGGCTGGCGACAATGCTCTGGCAAGACTCATGATTTGGCAGGAGGAAGGAGAGTTTGACCGAGTTCGGGAGGACTAGTGTGATGTTTACGTAAGTTGTTACCAGGAAATCAACAAGCAAAGGTTTGGAACCCACGCTTGTTTGCCATCGACGACAACAACGACGACGACAAGGACAACGACGAGCTCGTTATTCGCTGCTGTGCCGGTCACCTTCTTCCCATCTACGACAGATTAGCCCGACAAATGACTGAAGAAAAGGAAAAGAGGCAACACGATGACTGGGCGAATGAGCGCAAACATCGCCTACCGTCCTTCACTGAGGTTCTCTCAAGGAGAACAAGGCCACCAGTGGATCTTTTCATGTTCTAGTGAGTATCTAAAATATTTTCTTTAATTTATTCTAATATTTTATTGCGTGTTTTTAGTTTATTTCTGCAACGTGAAGGAGCAGAGGATATCCTAGACTTTTGGTTAGACGTTCAACAGCACGAGAATCTTTGCAGGGCTTACTTCAAGGATGTTCGCAAGTCTGGTCGTACTATTAAAGATGACTGGCCTCAGTACTGGGATTACGCTAGGAGACGAGGGTCGATTTATGGAACAGTCGTGGGTCTTAGCGCTGATGGTGGAGGAACCAAGCGGAGCACGACAAGTACTGGAGAAATGCTGACCGACGCTGATAGACGGAATTTGGCTTCCATTGGAGATGACAAGGGAGCTCGTTCAACGAGTCCACGACCTGGAACAGCCAACCCATCAGAACATACCCGCGTTGCGTCTGCATCACCCATCGACGGCCTTGATAAAGAGAATCCTCGTTCAACGACTCCATTCTCCCTGTCAGGACGCACGCCTACGCTCTTCAACCTCAGAAGGGCTTCAAGAGCACCGACAGTCATTCCTCGCTCAGCAGCAATTTCAAAACTTGATCTTATTGCTTCAGCAGAGCGTATCTTTTATCGTTACCTCTCACCAGCTGGAAACGCCGTCAATTCCCCAGAAAATCACGAAATTTATCTTCCACCCGCTCTTCGAATCCACAGTTTCCCTCTGAGCAGTACACAGGAGCCAAAGTCTCAGACAGAGCTCGCTCTTCTGGCACAAATCCCCGACATTTTCCATGCCCAGAAAGAATACTGTTTCCGTGCTATGGAACAAGACGCCTTTCCTCGTTTCCTCCGTTCCAAAGCCTTTGGAAATCTAACTCCCATCTCAGCGTTGGTCAGACTCGTGCTAGGTCTCATCATCCTCTGGATAGGTCTCGCAGTCGCTTTCTCCCTCATATTCCTGGACGTCCAACCCAAGTCGAAACGCTTCTTCGTAAGTCTCATCAATCAATTTCCTTATTTTTTTTATATCCATCTTTACGTTCACATTCTGATAACCTTCCTTTTGTGCAGCTCTTTATTCCCTTCTTCTTCGCCGTTTTATTCCTCGTGTCGCACCAATATGAATTGGATCCCATTTTGGTCTTCCTCGGCCAATCTGAGACGACACCGTTCCGCACACTCACTATCCGTGAGCCATACGTGAAGAAGCTGCTTTTAGGTCGTGCTATATGGGTTAGCGTGCTAGTGACGGCCTTCATGACCGCGCTCACTATGATATTCTGGGCCGTTCCGGGTCATCGGCTATAGAGCCGAACTAAGACCACATCTCCTCCCCTATCTTGGTTTTTTGTTCTCGTATGATGGATCCAGATATCCTTCCTCCTTAGAAATAAGAGACAAGGAACGACATGTCTCCAGGTAAATTGTATTCCCTCCAGTCTTTTTGTTATCCCCAACTTGCTGCCTGTTTCATTATCTTCCACCCGTTTCCTACTTCTCAGTACCGTACTTTCCATCATATCCTTGACATTTCATCTTCCGCCCAACTCTTTTTTTATCTATCAATGGGAGACGATTTTACGCTACTCTAATACTTACAGTAACATCTGTTTCCTTTTTTTCTACATCGTATCTCTCTTGTCTTGTCGCAGTTTACACTTTCTCGTCGATTACTTATTGTCGTATCTGTTGTTTTGTCATTTCTCTTTTTTTTTTATTTCTTCATCTTTTTTTAACTGTCTCTGGATACCCACAAACTCTCGGTTACCATCCAACTTGGCCAAGCCTCAGTAGCAGCAAATTTCGTCCATCCTTTGCATCCTCTTTTTGCAGGCACCATCCGTTTGGTTCTGGCCAAGTCGTTCGTTTTGACCTACATACAATACCTTTTTTTATTCTTTGCCCTACACACTTTCGCCTTCCGACCTTCCTACAATCTCCTTATGCCGAACACCTTATGAAAATAAAATCAGAATCTCACAAAAATGATTATGCCACTTCATCACAACCTGAAACGTCGCAAGAGATCCAACTAGCCATCAAAACACTAGTACTGATGATGCTGCGATACACGTCTCAAAATAAAAAAGATACAAATCAAGAATTTATAAACATCCAAAGTAATAGTACATGTGTAATTATGCTTCAACAACGAGGATACCAGTGATAATAACTAACTCGTTGCTACTTTTTTTGCATTCCAGGTTCCCCCGTCACAATCATTTCAAGCCGACGCATTGTATCTGGCCCAAACAACGTGTGCAACCTGCGACTTGGGGCAAGTCCTACCAGTCCACGCCTTAAACTGCTCGTATCCCTGCTCCAACAGCACCTCAAGACCGGGAACAGCAGCCCAATTAGCGTGTCCAGCCTCTTTCGCCAACTTTAGCAAGGCAGTTTCAGCGGGACGATAAGCCATGTCGACAACGACAGCTGGACCACGCTTATAGGCAAACAAGTCCGAAGAAAGTTGCATGGCACGGCTGTCAAAGGCGCTAGTGTCCAGAGTAAGCGCAGACGCGGGAACGGTGGAAACGATAACGTTGGGCGCAAGACCAGGTCCCCAAGCATCAATGTTATCCACAACCTTGACGGGAGCATCTCCAAACACTGCGGCAAGATCCACAGCCTTGCTCTTGGTTCTATTGAACAAGTAAATGGTCTCCGCACCAAGAGCATTCAACGCATAAATAGCTGCCCGTGCAGTGCCTCCCGCACCGATAACGAGGCCAGCATGAATCTTGGAAGAGCCTAGCCTCGACGACACAGCAGCCTTGATCCCAAGCCAATCCGTGTTGTCGCCCAAAAGAATGGGAGCAGCGTTCTCCTTCGACGTGGGTGAGGGAATAATGGTGTTCACAGCTCCAATCGCCTCGGCTGCAGGCGTCAATTTGTCAAGAAGAGGAATGACATCCAGTTTGTGCGGAATGGTAACAGAAGCTCCGCCAAACCCGGGAGCTGTAATCGCCATTTTGAGCTCCTCGCCAACATCCTTGGTCTCAAGAAGTTCATAATGGTGAGGAAGACCGAGAATCTCAAAACCAGTGTTGTGCAAGGTGGGCGACATGGATTGCGAGATGGGGGTACCAAACAGATAGAAGCGACGGGCCGGCATCAGGCCGAGGAGATGAAGAGCTTGTTGGATTTGCTTGAACGAAAGCTGACCTGGCGCAGCCTTGTTGGGAAGCAGAGGATGGGAAACGGGGCTGAAGGTAGCATTCAGGATGCGAGACATTTGTCCCTCGAGACCCATGTTGATAGCAATGATGGGCTTCGCGTCAGCGTTGGTGGACATCTTGTTGACGAAGTTGTACAAAGCAAAGTTATCCTGGATAGAACTGGCCTTGCCAACAATCTTGACAATATCTCCAACACGGTGAGCGGCGGCGTACTTCTCCTTGACAAGCTCGCCATCCCATTTCATTGCTCCACTCCAATCGTGCCAGGAAGCAATAACTTGCGAGAATCCCTTGCGAGCCACGAGTTCCTTCACAGACTTCTCGGGAAGTGTAATCTCCACATCAACATACTCTACTCCAAGTTGAAGGGCAAGACGAAGCAAATCAACGGCTTCCTGCTGTGCGGCATCAGGGAAGGCTCCTCCTTGCGCTTTGGTTCGGACCGTAAAAACAATGGGCAGCGAAGAAGCTCGTCGAAGAGCGGTAACCTGCTCCTGGACATACTCCAGCCTAGGAATGGTCTCGCCAATAGCTTCATAGTCTTTTGAAGACTTCAACAGATCGGCCCGGAGTTCCAAAGCGTCCACTCCTTGGGTCAACTCGTCAATGTGAGGAACGGCTTGCTTGATATCGGGGTAGGTAAGGGAGAGGAAGTAGGAACGATGACCAGGAGCAAGATTGGCCGCAAGATTTGGTTGAACTCCGCTAACATGCCTAAAGAACCTCGCAACCTCTGCAAACGTGCCCTTTTCTTCAACACCTTCATCGAATTTGTTATCAAAGATGAAGTTTCGGCATTCCGCATACCAAGGAGCGCGTCTCTGGTAAACCTCCGAAATCGATTCGCCGTAAGCTGGTCTGTCTGTCTCGCTGCTCAAATAAGCAACAATATCTTCAAGTGGCCGAACGACATGAACGACAGGTCCCTTCTTTCCATACTCCTTCAGAACATCACGAGCAGCTGGAGATTCAACGATTCCTCCTCCTAGACTGAGGATATATCCAGTTCCATAGTCCTTGATGAGCTCCTTGAGAACAGCGAGCTCAGCAGCCCGGAATTCCTCCCAACCGCGTTGCTGGACAAACTCGCGAACACCGATACTATGCTTTTCTTCCAGGTACTTGTCAGCATCGATGCAGGGCCAGGAGAGCGCAGAGGAAGCCAAATTTCCGACATAAGTCTTGCCAGTTCCCCTCATACCGATGAGGACGACAGAAGCGTTGGCGACCTTGTTTTGTGTAGCACTCGCAGAGGACTCGGCGACAAGAGTAGCTAAATCGACTCCTTCAACTTTAATCCCAATCTAACAAATGATGTGAGCCTAGTTGAATAATGAATGTTTTATGTGTGGCCCTCACCTTGTTCTCAAGATCATCCCACCAGTTGGGCCAAGTCTTCTCAACACACCTCTTCTCCTCGATAATGGTCTCAGGAACAACAGTGCTCAAAACACTGAAAGCCATCGCAACTCTGTGGTCATCATAGCAGTGAACGCTAACACCTTGCTTAAGCTGGTCCATCGGTTTGCCAATAATTTCAAGCCCGTCATCAAGCTCAATGGTCTCGACACCAAACTTGGCTAAAAAACGCTTTAGCTTTAGCAATCAAACGCACTGGGAGGTAAAGCACTAACCTAGCTGATCCATCATGGCACGAATCCTATTGCACTCCTTGACACGCTGGTTGGCGATACCTAGAATCCTAGTTTTCCCGTTGGCAACAGCGGCGAGCGCGGTGGCCGTCAAGAAGGCATCGGTCATCTCCTCCATGTCCACTTCCTCGATAGCCTGGAGTGTACCAACAGGTGGTCCCTGGACAGTAGTTTCCGTCTCAGTCTGAACAACCTGGCATCCCATCTTCTCCAGAACCTCCTTCGCAAATTTAGCATCCCCTTGAAGCGAAGCAGAGCCAATGTTTTGAATAGTACATGAAGTACCAGTAATCGCAGCGATGGCGAGTGGGTATGTAGCACTGCTTGCATCCGACTCGATGTTATAGTCAGAAGGGTTGGTGTACACTCCAGTCGGAATGTCATAAACGTCCAAAGGTTTTCCGTCTTCACCAGTACGCCTCGTGACGTTGATTCCAAAGGTACGCATCATCGCGATCGTCATGTCAATATAAGGTTGAGAGATAACCTGTCCGCCAATGAGCTCGAGAACAATTGGCTGCCTTGCGTAAGGCGCGCAGAGGAGGATCGACGAAACATATTGACTCGAAACACTAGCGGCAAGCTGGATATTTCCACCAGCCAAACCTTGGGGAGCGATGGCCAGAGGAAGACAACCTTGAGACTCGAGGAAGCTAATAACACTGCCGTTGGCTTGAAGAGCAGTAACAAGAGGCCCAATCGGACGTTGCTTCATGCGAGCATTACCAGTAATAACGGTATACTCTCCGTCAGCGCCAGGGGTAGACTGGACAAGGGTACAAACAGTCGTGAGGAATCGAGCAGCAGTACCAGCATTTCCGAGGTACAATTCCTTTCCTTTGGGAGGAACAGTCAATGATCCTTTCCCTCCTTCCACGACCAAAGTTTCGCCGCCATCCTCCCACGAAAACTTGGCTCCCTACAAACAAAAGGTCATCAGCAAAGTAAAACCCAGAGTTCGAATATCATGTATTACCTTGAGTTCACTAAGAGCGGCCATCATAACCTGGGTGTCATCAGAATGCAAAAGGTTTTTGAGCCTGCAAGTTCCTTGACCCAAAGCTGCCAAAACCAAAGCTCTGTTCGAAATACTCTTCGATCCCGGAGTAGCCATCTTGACGGGGTTCTTGGAGGGAATACTAGGAATAACCTTCGCCGCCTCTGAAAGCGTCTTCGCAATCACGGCATCCTTCACAATAGTCGCCTTTTCTTCATACGTCTTGCCAATTCGCTTCAGAATAACAATCTTCTTCTCAGGACCGCTATTCTTCTTATCGATGCGCATGATATCGAGCAACCTGTCCACAGTAAGGAGTTTGGCAGATGGAAGGGTCGAGATCCTCGTATCCGAGAGGGTAACAGGAAGATTGTACGCCTTCAAGCAGCGGGTCAAACGACCAACGCCAACTTGGGTGAGGATACCCATCTGGCGAGAGATTTCCGCCTCGAGGATCATACCAACACTGACACACTCGCCGTGCAAAATAGTTGGGGTAAGGACAGCCTCGATAGCATGTCCAATAGTATGACCAAAATTGACGAGATTGCGAAGACCAGTCTCGCGTTCATCAATGGTCACGATATGAGCCTTTACCGAGATAGAGCCGACAATGACTGAAAGGAGAAGATCCTGTTGAGAGGAACGAGTAACCTTGGAACGTCCAGCGCAGTTCTGAGAAGGCGTTTGAATAGCGGCAAAGATCTCTGCCGAGCGAGATTCGAGGGAAATGAACTCTTGTTCGTTCCAGATAGCTGCGGTCTAGAGAGCGTATACGTGTCAAAAACGAGCGGGGCTTTTCAAGTTTAGGCGCATACTTTGACGACTTCAGCCATTCCATTTGAAAATTCGCGAGTGGGGAGTGTCTCAAGGAAGGCAGCGTCGATAAAGATATATTCTGGTTGCCAAAAGGCACCGATGAGATTTTTTCCATGGGGAGTGTCAATGGCGGTCTTGCCACCGACACTAGAATCGACCATGGCGAGGAGGGTGGTAGGGATTTGAACGAATCGAACGCCTCGCATACTATACATCCCACAACATCAGTCATAGAAATCTACAACGATGAACGCACAACTCACAAAGTAGCAGCAACAAACCCAACCAAATCACCAATGACTCCGCCGCCTAGAGCCAAAATGACCGTGTCTCTTGTACATTTATTCAGGAGTAAAAAGTCCTCGATGCCAGCCTTTCCTTCTCTGCTCTTCGATGTCTCTCCTGGTGAGATGACATGACTCAGGAAACGCGCCTTTGAGCCCGCCTTTTCTAGTTCGGCGTCAAAGTCATTTTGAAAAGCGGCGAGATGCAAATCTGCGATATTCGTGTCAGTGATGAGGACATAAGTCGACGACGGCAAAGTCGCGATGACGGTCTTGGCAATGTATGGGACCAGATGGAAGCCACAGTGAATAGAGTCCTTCCCAAGAATAGACACCTTGAAGATGTCGGTTGTGTCTGCCATAGTCGTCGTTGTCCCGTCGATGATGGCGGCGATGAAGAAAGGAGCAGAAATTATCAAAAAACCCAAAGAAATTAGAATTAATTATTGTGATCTTATCCCCATTTGGTAATAATCTCTCTTAGATAATTATTCGGCCGAAATCTATCCGATAAATAACATAAAATTCACTACTTAAACATCGAATGAAGGAATGTGTTGAGGAGGTCCATCGACTGAACGAACAGACACAGATCCATCCTGAAAAAAAAATGTGTTAAAATATAAACTTATTCTTTGAAAAAAAAACCCGACCTGATTGCCAAAGTATGCAGCCTTGGCCATTTTGCAGAACAATCCAACTTCCACGACACCGGTGAGCATCTTGATCTGGGCCATAATCTACGAATATTTTTCACTTGGCTATACCCTTACAGACGAAAGAAAAAAAAAGTACCGTATAGGGATCTTCCATCTTATCCCTCCCGAAAGGTGCGTCGATGATAAAATTGCCATTGTCACTCACAACAGGTCCAGCTGCAAATAAATTCAGTTAGGCACTACAACGCGCAACAAACCACGCACCTTTCTTAACCGCCATTCTCAGCGTCGCCTCGGGACATCCAAGCACATGATGTAAATTCTGCAGAACCTTTGCATACGCAAAAGGGACAACCTCAATAGGAACACCTTGCTTGAACTATTTCAATTCATCAGCAAACGCACCATAAACACAAATTAAACCGACTCACGTTGGTGCCGAGGTATTCCACATTCTTACGATGGTCAGCAACGAGAATGAAGCTATGTCGCTACGTGTCAGCGAACACTCCACCGCAAATACGCCGAAGCCATCAGACGCACGTTCGGGCTGCTTCAGCCAGCACCTTTTCTCGGAGATGACACGCTCCTCCACCCTTGACGCAGTTCAGGTCCTTGTCCACCCTATATAAAAACTCTTGAGATCAACGAAATAAAAGAAGATAACCTCATCTACTCACTCGTCCGCTCCATCAAGAGTAACATCAATCGTAGGGTACTGATCAACGTCGCCGAGTAATAGTCCAGCGGCAACGATAAGCTGCTTCGATTGGAAGCCTGTTCATCCCGGTCCTTAGTCTGTATCTCCACCAAAACAAAGTTCTGACAAAAACTATCTTACCAGTTGGAATAAACACCCTGTTCTTATTCAGCTCATGTCCTTGTTGAACAATTCTGTCGACGACGTAGGGAACAGTGGAACCTAGACGAGCAGATATTGGTCAAAATCTCTAGGTGAAAGGACATGGTATGAACACACCTGATCCAATACCAATAACCTAAACCCCGCAATCCCAATCGCGGTAATCTTTAGCCTACTTCGTCCATCAGATTAAGAGGAAACCTTCGCACCCTATGCTCAGGTTTAACATGATCATCCACAGCCTTGTAAGCTGCCAAAAGCTTAGACTGCTCAATGGGATCCATTGGGAGTTTGGGAGGATTTTTAGCGGCTAATCATCGAATCCAGTCAAAGACGATCATAGACGGAGTGTAGAATAAGCATGGAGGTGAAGAAGGTCAGCTAACAGTCGTAGGTAGCAGAGACAAGAATGATATATAGATGTCTAAGCAGAGTCAACTCTGCCAGAGACACCAATGTTTCGTATCTTAAACGTCTGTAACGTACCTTCTTCTGCGCGATTGAGGACGTTGTCTGGCAAGCCAAGACCTACGGGGCGAATCTGGGCAACAACAGGGGTTGTTCTAATCGAAACGATCCGGTTTTATTGTCGTCGAGACGAAAGTATCGGCGACAGGTTGAATGACAGCGGCGTCGCAGAGGCGCAGGACAAAGGGAATGAGGAGAAGAAGGTTAAAAAGAGAAGATCCAGTCAAGATTAGACCGAGCCATCCGCATCGGATAAAATAAGAAAAAATAACAAATAAATCAGCATGAAAGATCTCTGAAAAGAGGTTCCGAGAACGGATGCCAACGGAACGATGAGCTCCTTCCGTCCCATATGTATTATAACTCTTGGTCGTCTTGAACCCCCATCTCCATCCACAATCATGATCTCGTCAACATTATCGACACCCATCCCAAACTTGACAGAAAAATCATGGTCACTCACGGAACATCTGGATGAACCTGTGATGGAAGCGGCATGTTGGAGTGTTGGTCAACAGTAAAATATCTCCTCTGGTATCCCTTCAAAGAATCCTTCCAATAGCTTTGGTTATGGTTATGATGACTGTGCAAAAATAACCTGCAAGTCCCACCCAACGCTGCCACAGATGGGGTGTTACCTCTCAAGGCAATGATAAGCCGGACACGGGTATCGGTATGGGTATCGCTTTGAAGACGGGTATTCTGGGTCGTAAACGCACGAACAGCAATACGAATACGGGTATGAGAACCTTTTTTCTGTATATGCAGCTGTCTCTTGAAGCCGTGGACCGTTTCACTGGCCAGCAAACCAGCAGCGATCATCTTGAGTTCTATAACCCTTATAAGCTTATGTATCCCCCTCTTCTTTTTGAAATATTAATAAAGCCTGAATATCCTGACTAGTAGACTGCCACTTGAAGCACCGTGACGGCTTCGGCTGGTCTGAAACGGGCAACGAAGGAGGCGTAGTAAGGCCGGTGAGCAAAGCTAAAAACTGAGCGTGGGTTATGGTTTATAACAGTCGGGTTATGGTTACATACGTGAGAGCCTCTCCTCCTCGCCTTCATTTCAACCTTCTTGTTCCCGAACTCCCGTGTGGGCTCGTGTATCGTAGCATGAAGGCGATCAAGGGTACGTCTAATAATTATATCTGTATGAATTCATATTTATTCTAGTTCATAGGCGTGCTTCTGATCTGGTTAGTCAACCAATAAGCATTCATATCATACTAATACTGACCTTTGAACAATAGTGATCCTGCAGTGAAGCAAATTCTCTTGATGATGAATGAAAAACGCAGTTTTATTATCGAGGATCTAGACGACCATCATCTGGTCATAAAGGCAGACGAGGAGTTTACAGTTAGAAAGGATTTGGAGGCTGAGGTGTGTATCACAGAATCTTGACTCCAAACAAAGCTCTTAACACCTCTTTTTTCGTCAGTTGGAAAAGAATACCTACAGCTTAGAGAATTAAGCACGTACTGAGACTAATTTTCACTAATATTTTATTATTTCTCTGGGAATACAAGGTTAATTCGAACATCGACGTTTCTCCTTCCAGGACCCAAGTTTGCTACGGATGAACTGCTTCATGGACAGCTCCAACCAAGGAATTTCGATAGCGATTCGTATTTTAAAGTCTAGGCATTAAGACATACGGATAATGGGTAATAAAACGTATTGCTGGTATAGGTTTTTACGTATGTATACGTGCGTCATGACTCTGATCAGAGTTTCTTCCAAGTGCTACTACTTTTTTTACGGTTATAGAAGATAGGATATATGGATCAAGTACGCGGAAGAGTCAATGGCCTAGTCGACGATTCGAGGGAATTCCCCCTCAGGTCTGTCAACAACACTACAAAGTCATCAGCAAACAACAAAAAGAAAAAAAGAAATCAAACAACGGCTTATCGTTCCTCTCCAACAGGTCGATCTGACAAAGCTATAAGGAATCAATCAGCGACCAGCCTCGAATGAAAACAGAGGATAGACCCACCACACCTCAATCACCACTCGCCAACCGGATCATCACAAGCTCTAGAGCACACACACTTATCGCCCCCACTCCCCAGGTTTCAGTGCCCGTAGGCCTTACTAGTGAAAAGTGACACATCCAGGCAAAACCGATAACAGCCGCAGCCCAAAAAGCCGTCTTTAGGTGCGTCGCGAGCTTCGTGCATTCACCGTGGCGAATAGAAGACTCATTCAATCGCAACCGTCCAACACATCGTCCAGCGCTAAAGCTTGCAGACGATTAGCTCCCCAGGGGTGACTGAGACCCGCCCGAGCATCATAAAAGCTCTAACCCCGACCAATAAGGCCACGACCCCAGAATACAAGGAACTTGTCAAGACGCGAGGGGGATATCTGTGTGCGCATCATGTGTGTGATAAAGCAGGTGATGATCTAGTGTTCATTGTGGGATGAATGGTTAGTGGCTCGTCCTTGTAAATCATATGTTTAGGTCAACGGCGAGATGAAGATGCTTGAGGAATAAGCTGGGGGGATTTGAACAGACAAAGGAACGCAGCTACCATCAACCAAGAGTCCCTCGAATGACAACAACGGCTGGTCACCCAAGGCGGGTAGATTGTCCCCGAAGGTAGCTGTCCAAGACATGAGCGGGTGGGTTAAGAGGCTTAATCATCGTATCGCTTGCTTACAGACTATTTTTCAGATCACGCCTCGGTCGACCATGGTGTAAAAATATCGTTAATGGTTGTGCACTGAGAAAAGAAGGGCGTTTCAGCAAGGCGGGGTTGTTACACAACAGAATAGAAGTACCTGTTGATCAACCAAGATGATGAAAAGTATACTGAGCGAGGCTGGAAAAAAAGTGGGGATTGTAGTGGTTGATGGACAAGCCACTTCACAGCTAAAGGCCAGGCTTTTATACGCAGGTGATTTATTTGTCTCGAGGCTACATCTCCTATCTTGTTTGTTCCGATCGTTATGGGTGCGTGGCTTGTGGGCGTGCAACGTGAACTACACGCCAGCTGTCAGAATAAGATAATGAACCACAACAGAGCGAGTTTTGTTATTGTCGAATGCCCACGAGTAATGTTTGCTCTGAATGCGACTGTCATAAGAAAAGATAGGGGCAGTATTTCCCAAAACAGCGCTGATGGGAAATCTGTATTGACTCGCCTTTTCCTCTTGCCATGACATTAGATATCACCCAGGAACAAGTCAAAAGCATCTTGAACAAATATGTATCTGAAGAAGCAACATTAGACAACATCATACCCATAAACACACAATACAGGTGATCATCATCCCATCCACATCCAAAACCAAATTAACGCCAACGATTACAGCTTCACCTCCAACACAAGGACATTCATACTCAACATCATCACATCCACAACAACCCTCTCAACATTCCTCATCATCTCTTCACCTGCACCAGAAAATGAATACCCAACCAACAGTCTAGAAACAACCCTTCACATCATCAACCAAATCCAAAAACACACAGACATCTCATTCTCCTTCTCTCCATCATTCCCAACCCAACCCACACTCGACACATCCCTCACACTCGTACCATTCTCATTCATCCTCCTATCACCCACACCTCGCATCTCAAAAGAACAACCCATAACCCTCCACCAAGCACGCCATTCATCCACCCTCACACAACCCCAACTCCTCACAATCGAACTCCACATCGGACAACTCCTCGCACAACTCCACTCAAACCTCCAAAACGACTGGTTCGGCCTACCCCTCCCACAAAACTCCCAACCATCAGATCCATCCTACAGCTGGCAAGAAACATTCACCTTATGCATCGAAACCGTCATAGCAGACTTGGAAAAATCCAATTCTACATCAATCAGTATCCCATTCACACTCATAAAATCCCTTCTCTCCCGCGCAATCGGTAGCTTCTTATTCGACGACGCAGAAGTCCCATCCCTCGTCCTCTTCACTCATTCAGAACAGGACATATACATTTCCCTCCCCGACACATCCTCCAGCAACGAACAAACCTCTCCAAGCCTTCACCTCACATTCGTGCCCACGTTTACACGAGCTCTCTTTGGAGACCCTCTCCTAGAATCAATATTCGCCACCCCTGGGCCATCAGCAGCAGTTTGGGAGGGCTACAAAGCCTCAGGAGGCGAGCCGCTCATCGTCTTCCCTAGGCAAAAGACAAAACGGTTATGGTATGACTTATTCCTTGGCCTAGTCGCGTTGCGTGAAAGAACCGACAATCCACCAACCGCCCAAGACTGCCAGTGGATTATCAAGTTGATAACTGAAACCACCGAAAAGCTGAAGACAGCCCCTTACTATTAGTAGTTGTTGAAAAATAAAAGTGGCAGTCTAAAGTGATCAAACACAGGAAATAATGCAAGAAAAAATCGAATGATATATAAAGATGTTCAGCAACACGCTAATGGAATACCGGATGGAAACTAAAGTACAAGAAGTGGTATTACGCACGAAAGGGTTAGAAACCTAATTTCCGCTGGGTTCTTAGGTATTGACCAAGAAAAGATAGGAATGCAACGGGGAATATTATGCAGAAGACTGGGCATGGAATTGCTCAACTGCTTCACGTTTATATTGCTATACAACCACATCAGACTCTTTATCATCATCATAAAAATATAGGTGACATACCGCCTTCTTTTCAGGTGTCATATTACGATACGCCTCTCTAGCAAGCTCCGTTCCATCTTTAAACGAAAGTCCTGGGTTCTCTTTGAACGTGTTCTTGAGGACACTATTATTAAAAACAACGCGTCAAAAACCACATCAACTGAAAGTTCTTTAAACACGCTTACATTTGGTATGCGCTCAACGGCCTAGGCACCTGCTTCGCCTTCAACCCAATCTTCTTACGTTCCCTAGGACCCAGCCCTTCCCTCCACTCACGCATAACCTCGTAATAATGCGTCAATGCGCCTTTGTCGGGGTTGTATTTCTGCTCACACAACGCATCAGCATCAGCAACCACCATATAATCATATAATGGCAATGGATAAATGTTAAATGGATACCCACCTCCTTCTCCTGCTCCCCAATCTCCTTCCACTTCGCACTAGCATCAACCAAAGTCTGCCTCAAATTCCCCTGCGACCCACTCTGCGCACGGAACTCCTTGACGAAAAGTGCGAATCCGTATAAGGGGCGTTTGACAGGTGGCACTATATCCTTTTTATAAACTAAAAAAAAACATACCACATTAGAAATAAATCAGCAAATATTATATTATAACTTGAACAACAAAAAGGGAACGCACCAGGAGGCTCCTTCTTCACAACCTTCTTTGCCTTCACAGCCTTCTTCACCACCTTTTTCTTCGGTTTCGCCTTGGTCGTACTCGTAGCCTTCACAACCCTCTTCTTCACAACCTTCGCTTCCCCCTCCTTCTCCAGTACGGGTGCGCTGGTCAAAAACCCACGCGTCCTAAGGATATTCAACTTGGTTCTAGCGAAAAGCGGCACCTGCGCAACTCCACTCCGCGCGATGACCCCGGCATTTACTGCCAGAGAAAACGAAAGCCGACCTAAAGGTTGTCGAAGGAGGGATTGTAACATAGCTTTAGCTTGGTGTTTCTGTTGCCTATATATAGAGAGTAGAGGGATAGATTGTCGGTGATAGAGCTCTGTGAGTGTAACAACAAGTTTGGAGCAAGTTGAACGACGCGTTCAACCACCCACCGCCCTGTGACATATGTGACACCCGCCTCAACAACAGTCACACCCCTCAGGCTCACAGCGATGAGCGACCCTGGAGAGGGTTGCGGAGGTGCCTTTCTTATCAGGATGGAAGTGAGTGAGTGTATGGGTATTTAAAGCGCGATTTATCTTGCTTGAGAATAAGTCGTACAAGGACCATTTGGCGCTCATCATGCTCCGAATTCTCCGCCCTTAGTAGTTGCGCACGTTCTGTTCGACCGGACCAACTAGTAGTTGTTGAACTTTACTTCTGAATTCAAACATCCCAGGGCAGCATCGAAAATACACCCAAAAATACCCAACACACAGAGAACGCACTCCACATCACGATATTTTTCTAAATAAAAAATTAACTCTCTGTCTGGGAGTCGAACCCAGCTTTCGCGCGGTCCATGACAGGCGCGTGTACTAACCGATATACTAACAGAGATGAAGATAAACGCAATATTTACTCGTCAAGAGTTTGTTTCACCTTCGATAGGAAATCAACATTGGTTCGAATCGTGTGCCGTTCTCTTCATCTGACGAAAATCAAAGAGGATGTCTACCAACGAGCGCTCGATAAAATAAGACCTAATAATATTATTCACACGGTTTCATCGCAATTTTACATCGTTCGAAACCCTCAGTGGCAAGGATAAATTTAAAACAAGCACTCGTCGTCAGACGTCAAACTACCAAAATAAATACAAGTACTCACAAAGCACGCGAAGGCGCTACCTATCCTTATCCTTAAATACTTATCTCGCGTTTCAAAATTGAAGCAGAGCAGGCCTACATTGCCAAACGACTGGCATCACTTTTCTGGGTATCGGGAGCGGTCCATCGCATTAGGCCCTCGTCAACTTGAATGACAATCCCCCGTTTATTCAAGTACTCGATGAAAAAGTAAAGGCTAAACCATCACACAATTTCATGTATCCCTACCAAAAAAGCGCTCCATACCTTGCTCTACTTAATACTACTTCTAACCGTCAGTACCGGTCAGTTCTGACCGAAAACTGGACAATATTGTTATTAATGGACAAGACTCGAGAGCTCAATCGCATGTTTATTCACACGGTTTCGTCGCAATCGACACCATGCCTAGTGATCATCCCTTCGAAACCCCTCACACTGCAGCGATAAGTACTCGCCATCAAAGTATCAAAATAAATACAAGGCCCGCGAAGGCCTGACTTACTTACTTATCCCGCGTTTCGAGCAGGGATCAGCGAATGGGCAGTGTCGTTTAGCCTCATGATCCAACTCATCAACACCTGTCACTGACATGCGACCTGAGCGGCCTTGACCGGCGTCAGGAAAACTCCAGTCTAGAAACTGAATCTCACGCAGATAAAATACAATGTTATTCTACAAATAAAATTTAAGAGCAATTCAGAGCTATTCATCCTTAGATGGCACATTTTTCCATGAATTGAAATAACGTGCTGCTGCTGTGAGATGTTACATATGCATAGGATTGTCCACCGATTTACAAGTGCTTTTCACAGGCCTGCGATTCAATTCACTTGAACAACAATTGATTGACGAAACATCAATTCAGGGTCTCTTAATCTCACTAACGGAAGGGAAGCGATAAATATGTTATGACAGAACCTTGCGTCCTTTTCTTTCCCCGCTCACCTACCTACCTAATTATTTATTCTTCCCTCCCCCTCCTCCCTGCTGGGTACTGCAGATAATGTCTATCTACGCAGGCTCCGTCGACGACAATGACCCGTCCATTATCTATTCAGGCAGCGGTTGGCAACTCGTCACCCAGGATCTCGACTGGAGAGGGACAATGCACTCGACATCCGTACCAGGATCATGGGCCAGATTCAGGTTTACAGGTCAGTCTCTCCATCTTTTCAACCACCCACCCACGAGTCATTCATCTCTTCTCTTCGCAATATATAAAACACGCAGGTTCTCGAGTCGTCGTCATCTGCACAATCCCCACAGGAGACGGCCAGCTAAGCAGAGCATCCTTTCAAATCGACGACGGCCCCGTCATCCCTGTTTCCCATCGTACAACACCTCCCGTCCAATGGCAAACGCAATTCTGGAACTCCGGCCCTCTCCCATTCGGCTCTCACCTCTTGACAATCACGAACTTGGACGATGATGCGTATTTTAGAATGGATCGTATCGATTTCGATCCGACGGATAGTAATGCTCCTGCTGCACCGTACGTAGTGATTGGCTGATTCGAAACGTTTCGAACACGATTCAAATAACGTTTGTTTTTATACAGAAATCCTCCTCCAAACCGACCGACCCCAACACCACCACAAAACAACCCAACGCCCACCCCAACCCCTTCGCCCAGTCCGAATCCTCCCAGCGGAAGCACGCCGCCCACAAGTTCATCGAACACGAGAGGTACACCCCGAATCATTCTACAAATCATATAAAATTTTAAATATACACACACTTTATTCGACAGCTTCCCAATCCTCAATTTCAACCCCGCTCGCCTCGAGCTCTCTCACAAGTGGAACCACATCAACGCCCAACAATTCTCTGTCATCAGACAACCCGCAGAGTTCGGGAGGTCTCCCTCCTGCAACTTCAAATTCACCGAGGCCAGACCCCATCGTTATCACAGGCTCCGGAAGCGATGGTTCCACCGGCGCAGAGAAAACTGCGAGCAACTCACTACCAGGCATCATCGCAGGTGTCCTTGGAGGTGTCGTTGTGGTTCTCCTACTCGGTATCGTCTTTTATTGCCTTCGCAGGAGACGAAGACGATTACAGTATCGACAAACTTTAGGTGACGCTGATGCTCAAATGGGTGAGTCGACCTTTGCATTAACTGATAACAAAAGTATATGAGATTGACGAGATGTCAAATCGTACTTATATAGAAGAAGCACCGACAAGCGCGATGATGCCAAGGCCCTTCGCCATAAGCTCGCCTGGCACCTCCAGCGCTGATGTTTCACCTCACTCAGATACTCTATCAGCGCCTTTCGTCCAATCTCACGGATATTCCAACAGCAAATCGCGCAATCCGCCTCCATGGAACGCTACAGGTACTTTCTCGGACACAGGGAGAGCAATTTCGCCCGAAACGTCTGGTTCAGATATCTATACTAGTGGCGAACATTCGCAATTCGGTGCTTCGTCAGTTGGTGTACCAGCGACGATTTCTGAGGAGCCGCCTTCGAAAGCGGCAATTGCAGAGTTAAACCAGAGGTTATCTACGATTGACCCAACCGAAGCACCGCCGCCAGCATATCACCCCACTAAGTAATACTATGTATTTAAATTCATGTTATTGCGTCGGAATCGGCGCGTCATTTGGTTGGGATTCGGGTATTAATATTGTGTCCTTCCAGCGTTTATTACTCATGTATAGTCAGTCATTTACTTATACACACTCATTATTTAATAAACTTGAAGGAATTGTAGGTGAATTTGCGCTCGCTACACATACATTCATCACGTATCTATCAGACTACCACAATGTTTGAGCCATTCGAACGGGGATAATAAGTGATGGAGGCGCTGACGGACAGCCTGACGGTTTTGATTCAAAGACGGTGACCATCAAATGTTAGAAAGCGTGATCTACTTCCTTGTCGTTCCCATCTTCAATTTGATTTTCTATTCCATTCGACCGGTGTCCCTGGACAAGTACTCCAACATATGAACAAGGCCAGGCTTATCCGAAATGCTGAACCGCGACTCTTTCTTTTCATCCATCACACTCTTCCACTCCTTAACATTTAATCTTCCTCCAACTCATGGTCCATAATGGCGTATTCACATTCGGTAGACGACAATGACCCCCGTATCACCTACTCAACTGCATGGGATTTCATCACAGACGACATATACACCATGCCCCAATGGTCCGGCACAGCGCATTCAACAAGCACAATTGGGACAACTGCGCGCCTAAGATTCACAGGTGCGTCATCAACGAGCGCTCAAGCGCATAATTCATACACGTATGTCGCTCACCTCGCCCTCCAGGCTCAGCTATTGCCGTCATATGCATCATCCCAACAAGTGGAGGCGGAAATGGAGTGAGCAGAGCGAGTTTCAGCATTGACAATGGTCCAGCGAAGGAGGTGCACATTCCAACAACCCTTCCTGTGCAATTTGAGGTCGAGTTTTGGAATTCCGGTCCTCTTCCTTTCGGTCCCCACTCCCTCGTTATAACGAACATTGGAAACGACGCCTACTTCCGATTAGACCGCATCGACTACGACCCAACAGACTCGCATGCTCCTCGAGTAAATCCACCACCTCAGCAGACACAAACGGTTACTACTCAAACGCAATCCGCTATATCACTCAGGCCATCCAACACCCCTAGCTCCGTAACGTCTGTTCCTCCCGCTTCATCGTCAGAATCAACCTCTCGAAGCGTTGGAGGGTCTTCGAGGTCCATCAGCAGCGTCTCAGCTACGAACAGTGTATCAAACCTTACCTCTGCCAGCCTTGTACCATCATCTGCAAGTAGCACGGTATCTATTCAGCAGCATTCTGACGCGCCTATCATCCTTGGCGGGGGCTCAAATGGATCAGGAGCGAGCAGCGCTGAGTCCCAGGCACCTATTGCAGCCATCGTAGGAGGCACTTTAGGCGGCCTGTTAATCCTGCTCTTTGTTGTTTTTGTCATCGTCGTACGACGGCGAAGGACGGGGACCGAACTACAGCGACTTTCGGGTACGCACGGTCTTCATATTCATTGAGTCGCACAAAACTGACAACCCTATTATGTTCATTTGTTCCTAGATGTGCCTGACACTGCGACGACGCCATTCGATGCAGAGCCATCACATCGAATGATAGAAGGGAGCTCTATGGCCAGTATAGCGCTTAATTCGACACCGGCGTCAAAAACCGCGATGCTAGCCATGCAACGTGGCATCACCCCAAACGACGCACCTCATCAACCGTTAATCAATTCACCTCAGTCGGGTCAAAGCTCTGATATATATGCTTCGAGTTCAGACTATTCGACAGGAGAACCTTCGATCGTAGGAAATCTCACTAATAAGGAGAGCCCCGCTAGTGTTTCAACGAACCGAGACTCTGCTGGGCTATTTGAAGCACCACCACCAGCATATCGAAATCGACAATCCGGTATATAGTGTTTAAATGAATTTTTTCTTCGCCGTGGCGTGACCTTTGCGAGTCTAAAAATGTTCTCATGTGTACACTGACTGAGAGAAAAAGCTTGACAAGTTCTAGTGCTTGGCTCCTAAAGTGAAAAAAGTGTAAATGTTTTACAAGAGTATAGAGGCAAATATCAAATGCAAGAATGCACACTTGCTATCTAACAGACAAAATCTGGCATCGTGCAAGTAGTATATACACGTCGAGTTCGAAGGGGATTGGAACAGAAGTCGACCACTAACTCGTTCAGGAACACCAGTCAAGGCACCCTAGATTGTCTTACGCTTCCTCGCCTGCCCCACCTCAGCAACAATCGCAACCTCTCCATAGAAATATCCCAACGAAGCCTCGTTCCCATAAGCTACATAAGGACTCTCCACCTTCGTCGCACTCTTCGCCTCAGGGTTAACCCAGTAAATATCCCTCGTCTTCGATTTCTCCTTACTGACACTTCCCTTGTTAGCCGCATCCAACAACCTCAAGTCCCGCACAGCCTTGCCCTCACAGTCCTCTTCCAAGAAGCATATCACCTCTTCCCACATGTCCTCGTCGAGCTGCGACACATCATCAGCATTGATCGCTTTCCGCATCACATACTTCCGAGCTCCTGTAGATGCACCATCGTCATCAGAGTCATAGTCGTCACTATAGAAACCCTTCATCGGGATGGAATAAAATAATTGCAATGAAGTACGAAGGCCAAGGGATGTACAGGCAGAAAGAATGCGCGCGTCTGGTCCCTTGAGCGTCTTAGCCAGGAGACTGAGGTCGGTGGATTTGTGGACGGGATACTTGTGAAGGAGCCTGAACCCAAGATAGCCACCTGTATGGAGGAAGGAAGAATCCGACAGAAGGCTCTTGAGGTGATCCTCGATAGCGAGCGTTGCGGAGGACTGGGAGCGGATACTAGCGACCCCAGGGACATTCGAAGCGGTAGTGTTCGTGAAATAGAGGTTGTAAGTGAGGGTAACACGATAGCCGGAGATGACAGGAGTGACTTCGTGTTCTACATCACTGTAGAAGGCGGTGAAGGCAGTCCGACGAGAGGAAGCGGTGCGTGAAGCACCAATAGCGCCAGCGGAGTCGAATGTCCATTCTTTGCCGCCATGTCGAAAGATGAGCGAACCTCCTCTATGGACTGTCGGGAGGATAACAACCAGTGAGCCGAACATGTTGTCAGAGCGGGGGGTATCGATGTGCGCCTTGAAGAACGATCCAGGTCCTATAGTAAGAGTTGTACAGTGTCAATGGCTTGATAGCAAAGTACGAGCAGAGAATCAGATGCTCACCATAAACGTTCAATTTGTACAGCTCAACGCCTATGCCACGCTCGTCCTCACCCTTGAAAAGGTCTTCCCTGATCAGGTCAACAATTCCATGGGTCAATGGCGAGAACTGAGTCGCAAAGCACGTCGTGTCCATCTTGCCTGCCTTACGATAGGACGCATCGAGAACGTCCTGACCACCCACACCAAAAGATGCGGGCTGACAAGCGTTCGAAAGTGCTTCCAAATCGGAGTTGGTCGCCTTCGAAAAGTCAAGCATCCTGGAGCAGACATATAAATCAACATGACTGAGGAAAAGCGATATAGAGAACATACCCTAGGCCGTTCGGACCTTGATAAAAGAGCTTAGACTCGTCTGGTCCCAGAGGAAAGCTACCAGAGATGTATGGCAGCTCAGCCTGTACGGACTCCGCAAAAGACTTGCAGATCTCGGAAAAATTTGTCGATGGCATGTTAAAGGATGAGACGAAGAAAGCTGTTCTGAAGAGGCGATAAGAAGCAAGTAAGCTGGCGCTTTCATTCGATAATACATTGCTTATATACTCCTAGGCTACCAGGCGCGGAGAGACAATTGATGCAGGGTTATTTCGTGCGCTTCTTCGGCATCCAGACCATAAAACAGAAAAAAAAATTGTATGAGCGAGGCAAGCGCCGAGTACGAACACAATGAGTCAAGTCTCCCGGTTTGTTATACACCAGGCAGAAAGCCCTGACGCACCTGGACGTTAAAGGCCAGTATATGAGCTTCGTGACATGCCATGCGCATTGGCCCACAAAGGTACCAAGTCAGATTCCCAGGTTTGGACGACGAATGAGCCCATGAGGCGCTGAAACGTAATAATACGGAACCAATAAATATTCTTGATCCAAGTTCGTCCCGTTATATGTTCACCCACAATGACATCAACCCCAAAGCAGGTTTGAATATGGGAACCGCCGAATAGAAGCAGAGGTCGAGGGGGAAAAGCAAACATTCAGAAGGCCCTGAGAGAGAAAAAACTTTTCAAGGGCTACGAGATCGTATCATGAAGACAATTTCCTCTCATGGAGACCCTATATGCAACTTTAAGCCTTTAGACAGTAAGAACAGAGACGAAGCATAAGAAATCCTAGTAGTAGTCAAAACAAAGTCAAAGTGGTCGTGAGTCACGACAACCTTGCTCATTGTTTGGTTTGATTTGGGTCTGATCGTCGGTTGCAAACCATGTCAGGGGCGGCTAAAGAAAGCTTTTAAATTTGTAGGACACTTGCCTGCTGCCCCAACGTATGCACGCCGTCGTTATCAGTAGATTCTTTATATGCAACATTTTCCACACGTATCTGCGAGAAGAAAGGAAGGTAATTTTGATAAAGGGAATGGCGCTGCTCCCACCCCCACGAGCGCGCGCTAGTCACTCTGAGAACGTATTTAGAG
>NHTK01005982.1:0-33690 GCA_002938355.1 Panaeolus cyanescens | reverse complement strand
GCAAAAGTGCCCGAACCTGAACCGAACCGGACCGCGGCCAGTCTATCTTTGACAGGGGTTACACAAGTCCACAAATATATGCGAGATAATCCTGAGTTTGGGGGGTGCGCTTCCGGTAGTCGATATGACCCGAGTGCATGTAGGAGTCTGAGAGAGGAGAAATGACTTCATTTGTTGGCGCGTGCAGGCGTCTTCACATCTGAAAGTAAAGGACAATCAGCTTCGGCCTGGTATGTAGGGAACGACATCTCTAATTTTTGATTCGACGGCACCGCACCATCAACTGTTTTTTTCAACGAACGAGGAGCTCTGCGGAACATAAGCCTCTTCGAACAAAAGAGGAGAAGGGAAAAAATGTGTGACCTCACCTGCCTGTGCATACTATTCTCTAACCATTGCATTCACTATTGTGATAACCGGATTGATGGCCGACTGGACAGATGGCGCCCGTCTATCGGCGTGTTCTTCGTCAAGATCGCGGAAGATGAAGTTGTCTCCAATTGCGGCCTTGATTCGCATCCAGGAAGGCAGCGCCGGTGGAGTCACTGGCGGCTATTGGCAGAGGAATACCATCTCTCGAGTCAACACGACGCCTCCGAGAGTCGGACTGTGGATTTAATGAGAGCTTTTGACGACGAGGAGGAATGCAGAGCTTGCAGCAGTGACCAAGAAGTGACACTGCATCATTCAGTGTTACCCATCCTTTGAAATAGGGCGCTACTCCGCTTCTGAGCTTCCAGTGTGCTTGAAGAACACAAGCGAGCTCAACACCGATAATTGTCATATCATATAAACATTGCAGAAGATTCCACATACCGCAGCCTCAAAGTACTGAGAGATAAGCGCAGAGAATAAGAGAATATGCCAGCTCAAACATAGCAAGTCCGATGCAAGACAAAGCGACGCGATGCAACAGTCAAGTAGGGTGAATGAGAGCCGCCGAAGAATGGCTGAAACAAAATCATAAGGATGAAGTCACAAGCAGCAGAGAGTGACGCCAAAGACAAAGTCGACAAGTCGGGCAGGGATAGTGGGCGAGACGAGAGAGTAGAGGGTGTAACAATGGCGGGGATCGACGATCTTTCAAGCGAAAGCCTTGAAGACGAGAGTTTTGAAAGAGATCGAGTCAAAGAAGTCCAAATGAGGTGAGCGTCGTGATCAGGAGGCAGTTGTAATAAGGAATGGCCTGAGAGACTAAGGATTGATAACGACTCATAACAGGGAGCAAATTGGGGGTGTCTGTAGAGCGGCGAGCGTCTTAAAAGCGAGGATCCACGTCTTCAAAGTGAGGCCCACGATGAGTCCAATAGCAAGAATAAAGTCAGATAGTCCAACAAACAAAGTTAACGAGAGAAAGAAAGAAACTTGAGCAACCCAATAGCGAAAATCAAGGCGTCAACGAGTCAAAGGGTCGAAATCAAGTTTAAATTGAACTTGAGTCCAAAGAATCCAAGAATGAAAGATGCAAGACACATCGACTCGCTGAATCAGTACTGTTACTATCACCATCGTCAATGTCGTCAATGAAAAGAAACGAAAGCAACGAAAAAGAAAAATGCTCACTCATCGCAACCGCACGGAACAATCCGAAATCCGCGCCTGGGCCTAGGCCCAATCAACTTGAACGCTCCCTGTTCCCTCCCACTTTAATATTCAGCTCAAGTTTGGCTCGATTTCACGGTCAACTTGAATCTAAAGCTGTATTTTTTTCATCGCAGCCATCGAGAGAGCAAAGACAAAGTAAAACCAATCAACATGACCAATGTAAGCGTATCAAATCAACGGGTACGAGCAAAGCAAAAAACCAAATCCATTGCCTCAGCACCTTCGATCGCATCCCACCCCCATACAATCCAAAGGCCGCAACCGCAGAGATAAAATAAGATCCCAGGTCCTTGCGCATGAGGTGAAATATGAAGAATGAAAGGGCTCGTTTGGAGGACCGTGAGCGAGCGTATGCTAGTAAGTTAGTAAGCGTAAGTATGAAATTTAAAGAGTGCATGAGCGAGCATATCCTGAATGTTCCAGCTGTGTGAAAAGCGGCGTAGTATGGGAGGGTCAACAAAGCCTGATCGTCGTCGTTATACCCGTCGACCACTGTCGAAAAAAAGAGAGATAAAATAAGAAGAAATAGATTAGATGGTGGTGATCGATGAGAGAATGGGAGTGGGTGCGTACGTTTGCGTGTCCTCCGGAAGAATCATCCCAGTCAAGGCTCATAACGTCGCGCTTTCGAATTTTAACCATGCCTGGTCCAGTTCAAGAGGGACTGAAAAGATGAGCAGGTGTTCGGGCAACAAAGTGCCTGTACCTCCACGTACGGCCAGATTGAACCATATGGAACGCGATCGTTTGACCTGAATTCAAAAGCTCGCATTGCGAAACA
This sequence comes from Panaeolus cyanescens, assembly GCA_002938355.1. Taxonomy (NCBI): domain Eukaryota; kingdom Fungi; phylum Basidiomycota; class Agaricomycetes; order Agaricales; genus Panaeolus; species Panaeolus cyanescens. The sequence continues at coordinate 31,304 of NHTK01005982.1, read as the reverse complement.
CCCCAGACAATCCAACCGCCAACGAGGTTTGTCATGTTGGAGTAAGTCAAAGGGGTGTTTTATTGACAGAGATGGGCTGTGTAACAGAGGCTTCTGTGCTTCGAACTGCGAGTGGCTCATATTCGACTACTAGTATCATTGGGCCTTTGAATAATCCAACAGAAGTCAAATCGAGACCTGAAGGTGCAAACACGGAAGGCAGGTTGAGATTAAGCAAAGTCCAGGTGTGGGCTTTAGGTGAAGCGGAAAAGTGAGCCTTGAGCCAACAGGAACAGCGACAGAGCCGGAGCTGGCATTGAGAAGACAGCCGTTCGGCTGCTTCAGTCCAAAGTAAATGTTACCGAACGTCGCTCTTGTGACAAGTGTAAATTTCTGTGGATGCACTAGTCGTGTGAGCCAAGAGCAAGCTACTTGAGAGATTCTGCAGTCGAAAAGGGGCTCTCAGCGGCACGCCTCGGCACGGCGGGAATCTTGCTAATCTATTCACACGCTCCAACCCTTCTGGTGCTCATTGTCGGTTCGCTTACTATGGCTACGCTGTGGCCACCTCTTGTATCCGCCTCTACCAGAGGAATCCAATTTATTTTTACCCACAACTCTATCGATTTTCTGGGCTGACTCTGAGAATCCATACGAAAATTGCCAGTGTTCCTCTGCGCGTTCTCAACACAAAGAATTTAAGCATGTCCAGCCCTTGACACGCGATGTGTTTTGTCAAATTTGAAGCTGTCCTCGTCCAGCTTATTTTTCGCTGTTGAAGTGACAAAGGAACAGATGCATAATAACCCGTTTTCACAGCGCCAGCTGGGAGCACTGATTACTATTGGCATTTTTTCCAAAGGAGCGATGGAAGGTGTTTCGTTGATCCCAATGTGTCAATTACAGCGGTAAGTAACCTTCCGCATTTCACGTTTTCAACTCAGTTGTAGTTAATTCAACCGTCAAAGCTTCTCAGAGACTAAAATTACACTCCCTGCTTCAAGAAACTATTCGACCTCTTCCAAGGTTGGGACAGAAAAGCGAAAGGCTGCTCCACCAGAGACGGTTTCAAAACCCGATACTACCCTTCATGCCGAATTCATTGTTATGTGGACTCGGAGTCTGCCAACTTAAAGTTGTATCGAGAGACTGGTCGAGCGCGTGCACTTCTCTGGCGCCAGGTCGTTCATGCATAGAGGAGGTCCGCCTCTCACTGGCAAGTCTCAAGAAAATTGCCGTAGAAAAGGTGTGAAAGGTATGATGCGAGCGATGATCTTTCTATACGAGCCCCTCTAACTTGAACCTTTTGCCTAGGTGTATTATTAGGGATTATTAAACCAATATTCTGATCAATTACATTGTCTTTTTTTTCCATTGCCCAACCGACTCGGAAATCCGGAATGCTCAACGTCAGAGTGTGAACAATCTTACCCACATGATCATGATGTCACAGCGCTCAACGTGGTCTTGCTGCTGGACAGCCTTTTCGTTATCCAAGGCAATCTATTGGATCGTGGTGAGATATTAGTAAACTGCCATGAGGCCTGGAAGTCGCATCCTCCAGGCAGCGCATCTGTCTCTCTGCTCGCCATTCAACTAAAAGCAAGACGTCCTCATCGAGCCCATCTCATTGAAGTTACCATTGGTAATGCACCACCAATCACTACCGTCTTTTACTCAAACCTGACAACGATATCTTTCTAGATTTTCCGTTTTCCCATCCATAAATCCAAGCTACCATGTCACAAATGGATCTCCAACGTCAAGCAACACCATCCCATCCCCCACCACAGATTCTTCGTCAAAATGTCATGATAAATAATCCACAAATCTCAACTTACAATTATACCTCACAAGTACAGACAACCACTGCTCAGGGTATGCGAATTATTATGGCATCCGAATGGATCCGCGAAAACTAACATCGTCTTTCCAGCACTTGAAGTACTGTACAACAGATCCGCTCCTGCGGCATTCCACAACTCCCTCGAGCGCTGCAATCCACCTCGTTGCCATCCATCCACGCGAAGGAGCATTCGTCAGAAGCTCTTGACTTTTACCAAAGACCTTTCGGCTCAGACTGTATGGCTCCACGGTCCTGCAGGTGGTGGAAAGTCTGCCATCGTTCAGACAGTTTCAGAAGAGCTACACCGGACCAACCACTTGGCCGGTGCTTTCTTTTTCTCGTATATAGTCCGGGATGACCATCGGCACCACGAAAAGCGACTCATCACAACGCTGGCCTTTCAACTTGCCCAAAACGTTCCAGCTGTTCAGCCTTACATCCAGAGGGCAATTGAGAGGAATCTGGCGGTTTTTGACCTTTCCCTCGAAGAGCAGCTGGACCTTCTAATTCTCCAACCATTCCGGCAACTTCGGAGCGAAAGTACAAATCATCAGGCATTGCTTGACGAGCTTCCGCGCACGTTTGTTGTAGATGGGTTAGACGAGTGTGGTGACTTAGAGGCACAGGAGAGAGTTTTGGACGTTCTACATCGCATGGTTTATAACCGTGACGCCCATCCATTCCTTGTCATCATCACGAGTTGTCCAGAAACTCATATAAAAGCATGGTTTGATAAACATGCTGTCCTTCCCTACATGAATGCAATCAATCTTCGACAATCCTTCGAAAGCTCCAACAGCGATATCAAAGTTTTCTTCGAAGACGAATTCGCCGACATCGTTCAATTCCACCCTTTCAAAGGCCATCTCCCCGCAGACTGGCCCCATCGAGAGCTTATCACTGAGCTCGTTCGGAGGTCTTCCGGGCAGTTCATGTATGCCACAGCCGTCACAAAATTCATTCGCAACCCCAAAGGTGTTCCCAGTGAACGACTGGAATATATCCTCAATGCTGTGACAGCCAAGCCAAGCAGTCGCAACCCGCTGGTGGACCTTGACAGTCGACATACCGTCATCCTGCAGAAAGCTGAATATCTTGAAGAGTTTAAAAATCTGATGGGGGTTTGGCTTACACTGGGTGGTAAAGGACCCGCATGGCTCCTACCATCTGCCCAAATGACATACATTGCAAAACTCTTCTCATTTACTGCACCAGTCGATGTCATTGCTGCCGAATTCAGTTCAATCTTGCAACTTGAAATCACGGACATACCCCATGAATATGATTTTGAAACCGAATCGCATTTTCAACTATGTAATATTTCCTTGTTGGAATTCATCACAGACCCTCGTCGTGCGCCCGAAAATGTATATTTGGATCTGCATTCTTGGATGTCAGCAACGCGTCGTAAATGCCATGGTATGTAAATATCCATAGCTCTCATTCTGCTCTGCTTTGTTTATTGTGACTGATGCAGTTTTTCTAAATTAGATAGCCTTCTCCAAGAATGGAAAAGCGGAGCAGAGCTGACACAACCATTGTGGGACGACATGATCGACCCGTTCCTAAATTACACCGATTGGTTATGGAAATTATACAGCAACACTATTTATACCAGGTACCCACGTTGTCGGTCACAGGCCTCAGTCAATTTAAATTTTACCCGCCCAATCTTCGATGACACTGATTTGTCAAAGTGGAAAACGACAGACCCGGCATTTCTTCGCTTTCTGGGACGAAACATTAGCCCAAGGTCACTCTTAAAGTTACCAAGTGGCATACAACAGGTGAGCATTTGTTCTCTTCTTGTCCTTGATTCCTTGAATGCGCGAAAATATTTCCTCATCAAACTTGGCATCCTCACAGGGAAACTTGTCAGAAAGTCAACTCCGTTGGTTTTGCCTGGAGGTGCTACTTCCCCTTTGTCGTCACAGTATGACACAATTGCTTGAAGAACACAGATCGGTAGAGCTATGTATATTGGAGGCTGCAAGGTTCAGAACTTCGTGGATAGTCAACTATACACTTACCCTGACCTTACCGCCGCCTAGGGACAGTGCCTTACCTAGGGACGGTGACCGGCAAATTCTTGGCTATTACGAAGACCCAGTAACGAAGCATTTAGACGTCAGCGGTCTGGAAGACGAATTGTATAATCCTGATTATAATATGTCGGCTCCTGACTTCTTTTACCCCACCATATTTTCTCCACAGAATTACACTGCTGCTGTCCTCCATTACATTGACATTTACGAGCTTAATAGCTATAGCAGTGGACCCCATTACACCCAACTTGTAATACCCATATACCTACTCAAACGGTGCACATTATCGGAGGAGATTGCCCACAAGATACTCCAGTCTAGAGGAGTAGCCGAAAATCTCGTGAATCGGAGAGTACGACTCCCATCTATACTCGAAAGCAATTATCGTACTTATATCAAGGCACGTTTCAATTTTCAATCGAGCTTTGTCTATGTGTCTAGATCCGCTGACTTATAGGCGTCATTGTGGACACACAGCTGACCTGCCAATATCACAACGGAGAGATAGATGTTTCTCTCATCCCCAAACATCCCCAGCATGGCGATGTCTCCCAATGCTCGATGGTGTACATCAGTTATTGGCTGACGGTATGTGAGGCATTGTCGTCTAGTGATCAAACTGATCCAGGTTTGTTATATTCATATTTAGCGCTCAACGGAGCCACTGCGGGACGATTACAATGTTGATGGGAGTCAGACAGACTCAGACTCAGACTCAGACTCAGACTCAGACTCAGACTCTCAGACTCAGACTAAACGAAGGCACCAAGATCAGGGATGCCCACAGACCAGCGCCAAGCGCTGTAAGGTGGCATAAGTCACTGAAACGGTGATGCGTATCAATGGACGACAAAAGGAAGACTGGGAAGATAAATCAGTGATCGGAAATGGGCAGGAGGTACGAGCAGAGGCAAAAAGGCTGAGAAGGCGACTCGGAGGAATGATTGTATTGACGGAATTTTGAATTAAAAATATTAATCATGAACAAATTAATCTATGTAACCACGACGAGCACATGCAACACGTTACACGAAGCGATGAAAGGAAGGCAAATATGAATTGGAAGCTATGGCGCACAGAAACGGCCTTTAAATTTGTCGCACTTGAAGTTTGAGTGCCATAGATGAGCACAATCGCGAGTCACCACGGACAGTCCAGTGTGGAGGAAGACGGCAGGTGGCAATCGGCGGAGAACGAAGAGTTGGTGATACTGTCAATCCGCTAGATGCACCATGGCCTCCAAAGTGTGATGAGTCAGTCTCAGTGCAGCCCAAGTATCAACAAACCAAAAGCCCACACTGAAAGTCGAGAGAAATTTGAACAAGGAGTAACAGGCTATGGGCCTAACTAAGGACTGAGGACTGGCAGACAATTTAACCGCGGCGTCGTGACGATGAAAGAAACCCTTAAAAACGTCAATTCATGATGAGAGTAAATCCAACAGGAAAAGGCAACTCACGGGGGCTGTTCAGCGAGTCACCGAGACACTCGTAGTCGACTCGTAGCAACAGTGACACCAAGATATCCAAGATTCCCTATCATCGAGCTGCGAGAACAGCAGTCGCTTCCAATAGGGACTTGAGGAAACCACACAAGGTATTGAGTATTGCCGTATCATAGCCTTCACAAATACATCGACCTAAGCGCAGAGCATAACAAAAAAAGCCAAGTCAAACTTGAAAGTCGCAAGTTATGACCAGGAGACAAATCCGACGCAAGTCAACCGGAATCATCGCATGAGCCAAGGAGTGCACTATGGCTACGGCGAGAATTAGGAAGTGTGAATGCGAGAGGCCGTCAAGTGGTGAGCCAGTAAGGATGCATATATCAACCACTCGGATTCGGACAGGCCGCACCATCAGAGTAGGGATAGTTGAGAAATGAAGAGCCCGTGTGTGCTTCTTTTGACCAAGGGAAAAAATTGAGTCGCGCCAACAAGGGCTTGACGAACTCTTCAACTACCTTTACACGTAGCAATGGCTGAGAGTCAGGTGGAAAGGTCGCTCATGCGAGGGAGGGGAACAGGCAAGTCTAAGCAGGCAAGATTCGCCAAGCGAGGGTTCAAGAAAGTGAGAGTTGTCTCAGGAGGGTGTCGTGTCCAATGTGGAACCGAAGAGGCGGGTTGGATTAGGGATAAAGGCGAGGGGACAAAAGCGAGGAATTTGAAAACGAGATGTTTGAAGCGACGATGTTGAGGCGAGGGTCTTGAAAGCTTGAAAGGTAGAATGAAATAAAAATAAAATAAAATAAACATAGCAGTCACAGAATCCAATGGTGGAAACAATTCAACGAGTCAAAATAGTCAACAAATGAAGAAAATCGACGAGGAGCTATGAATGGCGAAAATCAAAAAGTCAAACGTTTGACGAGCGTGATATAAAAGTAATGAAAGGTCGGCGTGGTCATGAGCGGGTGAGCGAAGCAATGAACGCGGGTACGGAGGGTATAGACTGTGGTGGGTGAGAGAACGAGGGGAGTGGGGAGGCTGAGCCGCTGAGGAGGACAGAGAACAAGAACATCGGGAGAGAATCAGATCGGGATTGAGTTGGGATAGAGTATAGTTAACAAAGCCAAAGAGTCGAGGAGCGTGATGAAAATGATGAAACGGGCAGGCGTGGTCGGAGCGGTCATGAGTGGGTGAGTGTAAGTGGGTCGGTGTATTTTAGAAGGAAATGGATGGGTCATTGAGTGTAAGTTTAACAAAGCAAAAGACGCGGTAAGGACTGAGGGGAGTGTATGGACTGGGCCTTTGGGAGGCTGAGGAGGATAGAGAAGTACAGAGGCAGGGATGATGAGAAACGAGGAGGGAGGGTGGGATGGGTGGGATGAAAGGACAGCGCAAGGAGAGGTTGAGGGCGAGGAAGGAGATACTGAAAGAGTGACAATGACCGATGAGGCCTGAAAATTTGAGCGTCGATTTTAACGTGAGGTCGCAACAAGGAAAAAATCCTAAAAAAACAATCAAAAAAAATTCGATCAATGATCAGAGCGAATTCAACAGGAGACGTGAATGAGCAACATAAAACCGCGCAAGGGGGGCAACGAGAACGACCATAGAGGGTAAAGATATCTAGATAAATTGTTCCTCAGAAGCCTTAGGGAAGCCTAGATGGAAAAATGGGGCGAGAATCGTTGGGGGAGGGAGCAATGAAACGAGGGCATCATGAAGAAAATCATGAGTTGGACAATAGTCACAGTCATGCAATGGGCGAGACAAAAGTGAGATCGGAGGTTGGAGGATTTGGGGTAAAGACGAGAGGACCTTGAACACGAAGACCACGAAGACATCCCTTGAACACGCGGAGTCTTGAAAGCGATGATCTTGAGGTGATGAATTTGAAGTGAGGGCCTGAGGGAGTTACGTCGAAGAAAAAGACTACAATAACGAGCTCGAGAAGGACACCAAGGCAGTCAGTCGAATCAACGACTGCAATGGTGACAGTCAACAACCCCCAAAGCAACGGTCAATCCAAAAAAAAAAAGTCACAGTGTAACTTATGCAGAAAGTACAACGGCGAGAATGTCATCCAATGGCAAAAGATTAAGGAGTGAAATGACGAGAATCAACGCAATGACTCAGATTCAGAGTCAAGTAGCAAAAGTCCAGAATCAAAGCGTCCAAGAGCCAACCATTTTACCAGCCAACGAGACCGAGAATTGACGAGTACGATAACGACCAGAGTCAACTGCCGCCAGAATAATAAAAATTCAAAAACCCATAGCAAAGGTCTAGTCGACGTCGGCTCCGACTTGCTGAATTTCGCCAATGTCGCCAATATTAAAAATGTCGTCAACGAAAACAAAATAAAATAAAACTTGAAGAAAAGCAGCAAAAAACTTTTAAAAAGACCTGGCAAAACGAAAGAAAGAAAAAAAAAGCCTCCCACTCACAAACTCATCGCAACCGGCACACGGAAGAACCCGAAAAGCCCGGGCCTAGGCCCTGGAAGAGGTCCATCCAATGCTTCCACCTAGTCTTCGATATGCTTCGATATCGATATTCAAGGACAAGTTTTATTGAAGCTCAACGTCCAAAATTCAAGTCGACGTTCCAACTCTCAAGATATCAAACTTATTTCAAGCCTCAAGCCTGATTCCAATGTTCAAGCTAAACTTCGCGCCCTCACCCGCTCTTAGTGACCCCTTCTCGAATACTCAGGCGTATCGCAACATTGAGCAAGTCTCTGGAACAAGTCAACATAATCATTGAAAAACAAGGACCGTAATATCTTTTCTACGGCAGGTAAGATTAAGGCAAATTATAGATCAAAAACGACCACGTAAAATCTAACGCCCAACCTAGATGAGATAGAGAACGATAGGATAGAACCCCAGATCCTTGCGCGTAACTTGATATATGCAGGGCGAACTTGAAACGGTGGGTTGGAAGTTTAAATGGAAGGTCGTAGCTACTCGCGGGCGGGCGAGCAGCCGTAAAGGTGAGTGGCGTAAAAAGCAGAATGGGCAAGTGAGCGTGCCTGCTTGTTGCGGTACTACGATTACTCGAGATTCGGCACATGTAGCGATTGAGGTGAGAGAGCGTGCGGAGTGGTATCACCGATCCGTGAAATAGACATGCAGCAAAGCATAAACCAGTAAAGTGTTGCGTGGAGAGGGCGTAACGAACGTCGTAGGTACCAGCGTCGGCCACTGTGAAAAAAGATTGTCTGAAAGGAAAAATAAATGACCGTTATCGACGAGAAAATGAAAAGCAGAGTGGGTACGTATGTTTCCGTTTCGGCCAGAAAAGCCTTGCAGTCAAAGGTCGTAAGGTTGCATTAGGCCTTCGTATTTTATCCGCGTCTGGTCTGAGATCGAAAGGTGGCGAAAGGTGGGCGACCTAAATCGTACAACGCCTGAATGTACCTCCCTAGACTACTAAATTATAAGATACGGAATGGAAATATGAGCTAGGAGATCACCAAACGAAAGACTCCGACCGATTCAACGAGACGCCGCTGCTTCAAGTCGGACCCTGGAGTAAGTCAAAGGGTGTTTCTTCACAGGGATGGGTTATGGCTTTTGTGCTTTAAGATCCTTTTATTGCGAGCGGTTCGACTCAATATGCCCATGGTTGAGGCATACAGCTTCATGTATAGCCCGCAACCCTTGGAGACCCCAAAAGAAACCAGTATCAGACTCGGACTGAACCAGATGTAAAATGGAACGTACAAGGATCGAGTGCAGATTTAGGTGAAACCTGGTGCGGTCGATGCGGTAAATTTGGGCACAAACTTGTTGGCGCTCGCACCGCCGCGTTGGTCAAGGCAACACAAGGAATGGTTGATAGCACGTTCTTCGAGTTCATACCGGACCTGCATTGGCATTGGCAAGTGACAGTCGTGAGCCTTCAGCGCTTAGCGGTCGCAGCCAAAAAAAAAGTGATGAATGGGTACGTACAATTATGATCCCGCCAGAAGCGTAGTCACAGTCTGAGTAAATCCTCGTAACCTCGTGTCGTATTTTTGGATTGTATCCATGCCTCGTCCGGATCCGGATCAAAAGGAGGTAAAAATATGAGCAGGCGCTCGAGCAATGGGTTTGCAGTCATACAATTACCTGTATGTATTGGCATGTGCTAGTACCTCCCTGAAGCACTGCCTCGATAGTGCGCCTATGACCGGGTGTCGAGTTCGAGCCCTTTGACGCCCAATGTGGCATTCAAGACGGATTGTGAGCCTTTTGGCTGCCACAGTCCAAAAAAGACCATACTGAATGTGTTATAAAAGCACCATATCAGTGAAATAATCTTCGAACGAGTGAATTAAAGTCGAGCGAGGTAGATTCTGCGGTTGAACAAGCCTCTCAGTGGAGCTGTGGCAGTGCGGACAGCTTGCTAATCTGTTCACACGCTGCAATTCACTGCCTGCCCAGTACCCACCGCAAGCTTAGATGTCTCTCCCGCCATGGTTTTGTTGCAATTCAAGTTCTACTTTTTCCGTTCATTTATCGAGTCTCAACATGAATCTCACCAAACGCAAGGTCTAGGACTCTTCAAACGCTCCAACTGTGGCTTACCTGTGGTGTTACTGTGCTAATCATACAATTGTCGACGTCACACTGCCATTGCACCTTTAGGTTCTGTCAGCGATTGAATGGCTGGGACTTTCTCTGCAGTAAAAGCCTGATAAAAGGCTTTTTTAGGAGTAGGTAATATATGTCTATCAAATTCGCAGTGTGCTTTCCGATTTTTCCGAAGTCATCACACATCGCCCATGAGCCAGCTTATTCTTAGGCAGTGGGCTGTGTCAATGTCATTACTTAACGGGATGCAGTTGTTGGAGCTTGATTCCCCCCTTCTCTGCCAATGGCTTCTCCTGAAGCGTCCGACAGCATTCCAAAGTCGTTCCCTATTCTCCAGTGGTGGAAGACATTTCATGGCGACGACTTGGCCAAGTTTCCATCTCAGAAACAGTCTCTCGTGCCCAAAGACTCGGACTCAGGGCGCTCTACAAATGATGAAAATGATGGATTACAGGGCAATATAACTGGTAAGCACCCTATGCTTCAGGATGGAATAATTTGAATTCAGAATTCACGTATTGTTCAGAAAACGACGTTGTACCGTCTTCCAACAGAAATCCAAACGCTCTGCAAACAGACAAGCAAGAGTTGGCACGCAATGAGGGTACCGGGGAAAACGGCAACAAGACGGGAAATCAACAGACTCATGATGGAGTCGGAGATGGTAACGTCCCTTCCAATCACTCTTATAAGTTATATGAAGTCTGACGAGACTTGAATCGAATAATAGGTCAAGCGTCTACAATGTTCGGTGCTGGTGCCAAAGTGCTCATTCATGGAGGGAATCCGACATTTCAGCATATTAATATCACAAACCAAGGCAAAGATGCGAGTAGTAGGTGTCAAGTGTACCGTTCTATCATTGACGTGCTATCTAACTGTTATCCAGATACGGCCGATTTGTACAGTCGATCTGCGCCATCAGCAGCTTTCAATTCCAAGGAGCGCTATGAGCCGCCAGAATGTCACCCGAATACCAGAGTGGAGTTCTTGAAACGGGTTGAAGACTGGGCTGCAAATGGTCCATTGCGTCTCATGTGGCTACATGGTCCCGCAGGGGTAGGCAAATCCGCCGTCGCACAAACCACTGCAGCAACGCTTCACAAGGATGGCAAACTTGCCGCTTCGTTTTTCTTCTCCAAAACTGCACCGCCGGAAAGCCACCGTGGACACGAAGAACGCTTTGTAACAACAATTGCTCACCAGTTGACCGAAAACATACCCGGCCTGCGCAAATTGGTGCAAAATGTCATCGAAAACAAGCCATCCGTGTTCGATCTCAATCTCAGCCAGCAGGTCATGGAGCTCATTCTGGAGCCCATGAAGCAATTACCGCGGGGTGGAATGATACCACTTCTTGCGAGTCGCCCCCCAAACGTGATTGTTGTGGATGGTCTGGACGAATGCCAGGATGAGGCCGGACAGAAGCAGGTTTTGGAAGCAATAGCAACGCTTGTACGGCATCCAGACATCTTCAACTTTTCCATTTTTCTTTCTAGTCGAAAAGAGCTCGCAATTCGGTTGTGGTTTGCATCCCTGGACGACAAAACTGAAGCCCTGGTTGACAAAGTTTCCTTGCTTTACCATTGCAACAACGATGACGATATCCGGACAGTTGTGTTAGATAAAATGTCAAGCATTCGCAAGACACACCCCTTAAAAACCCAGCTTCCACCTTCTTGGCCCTCGACTGACGATGTTGAAACAATTGTGAAACGCGCTTCAGGCCAATTCATCTACGCGACTACTATGCTCAAGTATATCAGCGATCCACGACATCATCCCTATCGCAGATTGGATTATATCATTCATAAGACCATCCCCGACACAGATCATCCCTACACCGCGTTGGACCTACTGTATCTCTCCATTCTTCGTAACGCGCAACATCCAACGCACGTTCGTCTCTTTCTATGCTTCTGTGTAGTGTCTGCATCATATAAAGGACACTTTGAAGCACAGAGTTTCTTTGATTTTCTTGAAAGTTTCTTTACCCTTCCTTGTCCTGTCATCACGCTGGTGACAGACTTACATTCTATCATAATTGACATTGCGAAGGCCACTTACAACCTCAGTCCTAGCTCCAAGTCTGCCATGACTCAGATTCCCAAAATATTCCAGCATGCGTCACTTCCCGAATTTTTACTTGACCCTCGACGATCTATGGAGTTCCACGTGGACATTCAAAAATTTGACTTGCAGCTATTTGATCTGACTCTGAAGCACCTGCAAGATCCCCGTAAGTTTGTCTCTTTCTTCCCACATTTTTGTTTCAAGCTACATTCTAAAGCTTCCCATCTTCAGATCGCCAGCGAAACCTTACCTCAGATGAGGACTATTGCTTTGTTGTATATGCTTTTGTTCATATGCTTCAAACTAAAGCCTCCACTCTAGAATCATCGAGGCAGCGCGTTGCAGATGAACTGGCAAAATGGGACACATTTGATGATGGCCTTTTGTACAGCATCCTACAAGTTCTCTGTAGCAGTCCTGCTCATCGCTTTGGTACGGCAGAGGATCAATTGGTAAAATTCAACATGATCCTACAACCAACGCCATCCTCCCAAATCCTTTTTGCTAAAGCAATGGAAAGGAAAATCACGCAATGCTACGAAATCCTCTCCCGCGAAAATATCCCACTGGAGTTGTTTCTACTGTTCTATGGGACAGAGAGCTCATTCTTCGATTACGAGCTACCACGCTCCAAGAATATGCCTGAACAGGGATGGAGGGCAGTATTGGGGTGGCATATGATCTTCTTTTGTGGACAACACACAACTTGCGACCTTTGGGAGTTCTTCGGTGAAGAAGCCCCAAGGCCTTTCAAGCGTCATCCCTTTCACCGCCCTGTGTGGATTGACCTTTTTGCAATCATGGATTTGGGATGGCTCGAACATGAGCAATCCAATCTGCAACCGGCACACAGTCCTCATAGCAATGGATGCAAATGTTTGGGTTGCAGCTCAACAATCACGTCGGCCATTGTATTCTATTTAAAGCACCTGAGATACATGTTAGTGTTATCTGTCATCTCCTGATGCTCTTATGCTTGCTGATTGAAGCCAACATTCTACTTTCACCGTTGCCTAGCTTGGATCCCACTTTAAGCGACCAGGGTTTTGCCAAGCCAGAAGATCTAGAAGTCATAGCTTTGCTTGAGACAGTGGTTGGTCGCCGTCCGAGGCGGGACGAGTCCTCCAACTATTGCCGCCGTCTAAGTTTTGTATTTTCATTGTTGGGGCGACTCGACTACTTCCTATGGTCCCATGTTCCTCTTTCATCGAGCGTTGTCTCTGAATTTGAGGAACTATTCAGCTGCTGCTTTTCAGCCACTGCGCTTGCGGGCTACAATATCAATATACCCGGCGCGACTTTCTTAAAACTCGTCGGGCCTCACTGGGAGTCTGCGCAAGCCTCACCATCTCTACCTCCCCTCTTGTTCTTTACGAAGAATTCTCATCCCAATGTGTATTCCAGCGTTGGCACAATCAATCATTGGAATGACTACACTCGGGTGGGTACTGCCAAATTGCATGACCAACTACTTCTTATACGATTTCTCTTAGCTTTATTACCTCTGCGCAGACACATTATCCGAAGAGGTATTTTTTAGCAAGCCTGCATGCAGTCTTGCATTGCAGACCAAAGACCCGGAAACTGGCCATAACATTAATCTGGATGACTGGTCTACCCAAAGCAGGATTTCGAGATTGGTCAGTGCCCTTCGAGAGAAGAGGCAAAACCAGGCTGGTTTTATGTATTATTGGGGCATGCTTCAACGGCTGTGGTACAAGTTCTACAGGCCAGAAGAATTTGCTGCAGAAGAACTGATATTGAAGCATTGGAAAGATACACCGCGGTGGAATGGTGCACGTGTCATTTCTACCAGCAACCTGTAAATTATATAACAACATATCCAGTAACCAACAAAAGTGAATTTGTAAGGACTACTTGAGATTGACCTACGACGAGACTTGTAACATTATCAATGAATTATTTTATCATGAGCTAGAGCCTGACGGTGGAAAACAGGTGAAGCGGACAAATATTTTGAATAGCACACAGAGGGGAACTGGGACTGGTGCGCCGTTCACGAGTTTCAAGTTCGTGCATAGTAGCGGTGGGGCAAAGGATAAGTCGAGTGACGAGTCGCAGATTGGGTTGCAGAGACTGATGACGATGTTCAAAGAAGAATATTATTTTTCCAAAGTTAGAGCAATTAAATAAATAATGCTAACAAGTCAAACTTGCAAGCAAAAGGCGGACGCAATTAATGAGAGCACATCAGAGAACATGGATTTGAAATGATGCAGAGACGAGCATTGCACACGGGAAACAGTGCAGGCGCAGTAGTATGAGCTCTGGGCGAGAGGGATATGACACAGCCTGAGGAGCTGACCATGTTATTGTTCCGTAAGAACTGGGCAGTTTCTGAATCCTGTAGGAAACCGCACTGAAACGGCTAAGCCTGTAGCCGACGAAAATGCAAGACTTGGAACACACCAGTGACGAGAATGCGAATGTGACGAGTCCCACACAACCAACGCAATAAAAAAACACTGTAAGTCGCGAAGAAGATCAAACAGGCAGAGAGAGACGATAGGACATACCACACGGCCAGCCTTCATGATCAACTCAATCCATGATATCGATCAGAGCAAATGAAACGAGACGAGGACAAGTCGCGCAGAGTAAGCGAGGTCGCAATTGTTCCTAATCAAATACAAAGTTAAAGCTGAGAAGAAACCGCCCTCCTTAGCGAGGTTTGTCAATCAATAGTTTAGAGACGAGCATTGACTGAACTGACAAGGTAAACAAGAACGACAATGAGGCCGTTGATGAGCTCTCCATCTCGAAAGCTCTCTGAATCCCTCAGCCAAAGGAAGGTCGTGATGACGAGGAACCAAAATGAGGTTCACGAACGTGGCGAGTTCAGCCAAGGAGGGGTCATGAACACGATTCGGAGCAGCAATATTCCCCGCAAAAGACCCCTACGGTGATATTGAAGTCAACGAGCAATGGTAGAAGTCGTTTCACAAAAATGAAAGCCGAAGAATCAGGGGACGACAAGGTCAATCCAAACAAAAGAGTCAATTGAAAGGGCGAACGGGAAAACCCAAAAATGTGATGTTTAGTAGTTGTTCGATAACAAGAATCGGGTTAAAGAATCGAATAACTGGAAGAGTCAGGTCGACGAGTCAAAGTGTCCAACAACCCAAAAAGTCCAATATAAAAAATAGATTCAAATACCAAGTCTACGTCTTCGCTGTCACTGCCGCTGATACTTTGATATCGTCGATGAAAAAGAAATAAAAAGCGATGAAAATGATTGAAAAGAAACGAAAGAAAGAGGAAAGAAAAACTTGAATGCCCATCGCAACACTGTGACTGGCACGGATCAATCCGAAAAGCCCGGGCCAGATCCACACACTCTGCTTCAAGTTTCTTCCCCCCTCTCCAGACTCTCATCAACCTCTCATTCATTCATTCATTCTAAAAAAACCCCAACCACCACGACGATATACAAATACCAAAAATGCTCATCTCCATCGAGTACGTAAATTATAAAAACAGTAAAAATGACAAAAAAATTGAATTAAAAATCACAACAAATTCAAGTGGACATCACCAGGACGAGCGCAGGCAACACTGGCACGATGCGATGAAAAGAAGATAATTACCTTTGAAATTGTAGTACTTGAAGTTTTGAATGTCAAATGGTAAAGTTATGGTTGAGAGAGCCATAATGGACAGTCGAGGTCGAGAGTGGAGGAAAAAGAATCGCCGGGGAACGATGAGTACTGAATCCCCAGTTCACGAGTCAAAGTGTAGTCTTGAACGAGTGATCAATAAAGCGCCACTGGTGGTATTGCCAACGTACCACCGTTTCTAACCTGCACCCTGAAGCTCCAAACCTTTGACCGCTTCAACTACTCCATCCGTACCTCCATGATCGTTCAACACGAGCACAAAAGCGGCCACTCGTGAGCGAACATAAAAGCTTGAAGTCCTGCAAATCCAAGGATCAACAAGCCGAAAGATAGCATGATCAGAACACACTCAACGCAACGAGACTACTCTAAGCGGGCAAAGAGGTCCAGATATATGCGCCTCAGGTAAGGCGAGGGGGATATGGAAAGGAACATCGTTTCTGGGTCGACTGAGACGTGAGCATAAGAAGAGGAATTCAAGAATTAGCTCTGATCTGAAAGGAAGCATAGTTGGACGAGAATCCAATGAAGCGAGCGTCGTCATCAGAAGCGAGATAAAAGGGTTAGGCCGGGAGGTACAAGAAGGGGCAAGGAAAACTGATGACGGCGATCGAGCAATGGTAAAAATGCGAGGGGGCGTCTTGAACGCGAGGAGTCTTGAGCTGTGGATTTGAGAACGAGGGTTTGTGGGGCTTAAAAGCTAGAGCTTGGAAGCGAAGGGCTGTGAAGTCAGATATAAGTGTCCAAGAACCGCAATATAAGACAAAGAGCTCACCTGTCAAATCCAAATCAACGATTCCAGTCACAGCGACAGTGAACGACCTCAACGAAAACAGCAATTTTTTTTAAAAAAAAAAACTGTCAGAAAGTCCAATGGTGAGAACAATTCAACGAGTCAAAAGAATCAATAAATGGAGAAAGTCAGCACGAATCCATTTATGGCGTGACAAAAGGTCAAGTATAAGAGACAGAATGAGTGATCAAATGATCAGAACACACTTGACGCAACGCAACGACCCTTAGGGGGTAAAGAAGTCGAGATATATGCGCCCCAGGAGAAAGCGAGGTGTATATGGATGTTTTAAGTCGACTTAGAAGTGTAAGAAAGAAAATCCAAGAATTTAAACATCAAGGAGTTGTCGCTCTCTCTTTGACTCCTCTAACACTGACTCGTTGAAGAGATGTGACCAGATAATCGGGCGACAGTCTAATGAAGCGAGCCTCGTTATCAGGGGCGAGGAATGTCGAAGACAAAGGACCAGGGAGGGCCAAGTATGGTTGATGACGGAGATTGTGGAATCATTATAAATGCGAGGGGGGCTCTTGAACACGAGGAGTCTTGAGCTCTGAATTTGAAAGTGGGATCTTGAAAACTTGAAACGTAGAGCTTGGAGGCGAAGGGCTGTAAATTCAAAGAGATTGGTGTCAAATTGTCCAAGAACGACAATCTAGTGCAAGGGTCCCGCCGGTCAAATTCAAATCAACAATTCCAGTCACAGCGACAGTCAACGACCAACAGACCGGCAATCAAAGAAAATGATAAAGAAAGTCAACAAGGGGTCCATGAACGGCGCAAATCAATGGCAAAAGTCAGGCGTTCAAAGAGTCGAAGAATGACTTGAAATCATGAATCAAAGCAACGACTCGAATTGAGTTGGGATTCGGGGTCTAGTAAACGAAGTTCAAAGCGTTGACAAGTGAATAAAAGGTCGGGTCGGCGTGGTCATGAGTGGGTGAGTGAGCGCTTGAGAGTAAGTGGTCGCCGTATCATAAAATGAAATGAATGAATGAGTGAAAGTAAGTTTAACGAAGCAATGAACGGGGGTAAGGAAGTATTGATGAGCAAGGATCTGTAGAAATAAGTACCCCAATGGCAAAAGTTAACGTTCAAAGATTAAGTCAAGAAGTCGACAAGTCAAAACCTCCAATAGCAAAGGTCAATTAAACAATCCACACAGTCAATCAGTCAACCAGCCAACCAGCCCAAGAGGCAAAGAGTCCGATAACGGAGGTCCAGCCAGCGAGTCCACGGCGCCCAGAATACCAGAATAAGAATAAAAAATCAAATCAAATAACGTCGTCTCTGGCTTGCTGTATCTCCCTATCGCCGTTGTTATCACTGTCGTAAACGTCGTCCACGAAAATAAAATACAGTAAACTCGAAAAAAAGGACCTCAGAAGCAAAAGGAAAGAAACAAAAAAACTGCCCACTCACAAACTCATGATCATCGCAACCGGCACACGGAAGAACCCGAAAAGCCCGGGCCTAGGCCCTGATCCAGGGCGCTTCCCCTGACTCCGAGTCTTCGAGTTTTGTTGAAGCTCAACGTTCAAAGTCAACGTCCAAACGTCCAAACTCTCAATGTTCAAACGCTCAAGCTCAAATTCAACGTCGCCCAACTCACGTCCCGGTCTCCGCTCATTGTCACCTCACCCACATTGCATCCCACCTGCTCCCTATGTCCTCTCAATCCACTCATCTCAAATCATTCACCTATCATCCGTTCACGCCGCGACGACGTTGAAAAAATCTACATAATTATTCCAAAAAACCCAATCGCCACATTGTAATCTTATCTACGGCAAGATAAAGCAAGGTCAAGGCAAAGTGATCGTAAGGGAAAGTGAGGTCAAAAAGTCGAATGGGTGACTGTGAGCGTGCCTGCCCGTTGCGGTACGATGAGGAGATACGACAGATAAGTAACTTGTGATTGAGGTGAGCGAGAGAGCGTATGGAGCCATCTTACAGATGCGTGATAGAGATATGCAGAAAAGGGGTAAAGTGGTGCATGGAGGTGCTGCAACAAAGGTTTTCGGTACCAGCGTCGGCCTCTATGAA
This sequence comes from Panaeolus cyanescens, assembly GCA_002938355.1. NCBI lineage: Eukaryota > Fungi > Basidiomycota > Agaricomycetes > Agaricales > Panaeolus > Panaeolus cyanescens. The sequence continues at coordinate 12,860 of NHTK01005982.1, read as the reverse complement.
AAAAGAGAGCCTGCAAGAGAAGATACCCTGATCGACGAGAAAATGAAAGGCACAGTAGGTACCGTCCAGTCAAAGCTGGTAACGTCGCATTACCCCTTCGGATTGTATCCACAAATCGAAAGGAGGCGAAAGACAGTGGGCGACTGAAATCGTACAGTGCCTGAATGTACTTCCCTAGACCACTAAATTAAAAGATACGGAATGGGAATATGAGCTGAGAGCTTACAAAACCAGAGACTCCAACGGATACAACGAGTCGCCGCTTCAAGTTGGACTCCGGCGTGACTCGTGAGTCAAAGGAAGTTTCTTCACATGGATGGGTTATTGGCTTTTGTGCTTCGAGATCCCGTTCTTGCCAGTGGTTCAACTCGATATGCCCATGGTTGAAGTATACATCTTCATGCATTAGTAATCGACAGCGCTGGGAGACCCCAAAAGAAACCAGTATCAGACTCGGACTGAACCAGATGTAAAAATGGAACGTACAAGGATTGAGTGCAGATTTTGGTCGTGAAGCATGGTGCGGTCGATGCGGTAATTTCAAGGTCAAACGTGTTGGCACTCGCACTGCCGCTTTGGTCAAGGCAACACAAGGAATATAGGTTAAGAAGTGCTGATTGCAGGTTCTTCGAGTTCGCCCGATTGGCAGTGAAAAGTGACAGTTGTGAGCCTTTTAGCTGCCGCAGTCCAAAAGAATATGGTGATGAATGGGTACGTACGCTTATGGTCCCGACAGAAGCGTTGTCACAGTCTGAGTAAATGATCGTAACCTCGCGTCGTACTTTTGGATTGTATCCATGCCTAATCCGGATCAAAAGGAGGTAAAAATATGAGCAGGCGCTTCAGCAATGGGTTTGCAATCATACAATTACATGTATGTATCATGTACTAGTACCTCCATGAAGCACTGCATCGAACATATACTTCGGCGCCTCGAGTTGCGGTAGGCCAAAGGGAGCTTGTTCCAGAAACGGGTACCGTAACAGCTTTTGTATATCGATATCCTGTTCTTTTGAGTGGTTCAAATGCGACTATCATTGAAGTATGCATAGCCCTCCGACCTTGGAGACCTCAACAGAAACCAGAATCAGACTGAAGCAGATGAAGGATTGAAGGCGCAAAGTCTGAAGGCAGGTTTGGATCAAGCAGGGTCTAGATGTGTACAGTTTGGTTCCAAGAGCGCGTCTATGACTAACAGAAAAGCGATTGAGACAGCACGCGTACGGCGGTGTCGAGTTCGAGCCCTTTGACGCCCAATCTCTTAGAATGAGTGATTTAAAGTCGAGTAAGGCTTAGCGAGGGAGATTCTGTGGGTGAACCGGAACCGTGAAAAAGCCTCGCAGTGGAGCTGCGCCAGGGCAGGCCGCTTGCTAATCCGTTCACATGTCACTGCCCGCTCTGCCCACCGCAGGCTTAGATCGCTCTGCCACCATGGTTTTGTTGCAATTCAAGTTCTACTTTCTCCGTTAATGTCTTCAGTCTCAACATGAATCTCACAAAAATGCAAGGTCTAGGACTGTTCAAACCCTGCACCTGTGGTTTAACTGGGGTGTTATTGTCGACGTCACTCAGTTCGCCTTTAGGTTCTGTCAGCGATTGAATGGCTGGGACTTTCTCTGCAGTAGAAGCCTAATAAACGGCTTTTATATGAGTAGGTGATCTATCAAACTCGCGGTGAGCTTCCGATTTTTCCGAAGTCATCGCCCGTAAGCCAGCTTATTCTTAGGCAGTGGGCTGTGTCATTACTTAACGGGATGCAGTTGTTGGAGCTCGATTCCCCCCTTCACTACCAATGGCTTCCCCTGAAGCGTCCGACAGCATTCCAAAGACCTTCCCTATTCTCCAGTGGTGGAAGACATTTCATGGCGATAACTTGGCGAGGTTTCCATCTCAGAAACAGTCTCTCGCGCCCAAAGACTCGGAGTCAGAGCGCTCTACAACTGATGGCATAGAGGGTGGCATTACTGGTAAGGACCCCATTGACATGTTTCAAGCTAAGATACCTTATCTCACACAATGCTCAGAAACCGACGTTGTGCCATCTTCCAACAGTACTACGAACCCTCTCCAAACAATTAAACAGGAGATAGCACCCAATGAGGGTACCAGGGACAATGGCAACAAGGAAAGAAGTCAACAGACTCAGGACGGAGTCGGAGATGGTAAAGTCCCTTCCAATTACTCTTATAAGTTATATGAAGTCTGATGAGACTTAAAGGTCAAGCCTCTGCAATGTTCGGTGCTGGTGCCAAAGTGCTCATTCACGGAGGGAATCCGACATTTCAGCATATTAATATCACGAACCAAAACCAAAATGCGAGCAGTAGGTGTCAAATGTACCGTTTTATCATTGACGCGCTATCTAACTGTTATCCAGATACGGCCGATTTGTACAGTCGATCTGCGCCATCAGCAGCTTTCAATTCCAAGGAGCGCTATGAGCCGCCAGAATGTCACCCGAATACCAGAGTGGAGTTCTTGAAGAAGGTCGAAGAGTGGGCCGAGAAGGGTCCATTTCCCCTCACCTGGATACATGGTCCCGCAGGGGTGGGCAAATCTGCCATCGCCCAAACCACTGCAGAAAGGCTTCACAAGGGCGGCAAACTTGCCGCTTCGTTTTTCTTCTCCAAAACCGCACCGCCGGAAAGCCACCGTGGACACGAAGAACGCTTTGTAACAACAATTGCTCACCAGTTGACCGAAAATGTACCTGGCCTGCGCAAATTGGTGCAAGATGTCATCGAAAACAAGCCTTCCGTGTTCGATCTCAATCTCAGCCAGCAGGTAATGGAACTCATTGTAAAGCCCATGAAGCAATCACAGCGCGGAGGAATCCTGCCCCGTCTTACGGGGAGTCTCCCAAGTGTGATCGTCGTGGATGGCCTGGACGAATGCCAGGGCGAGGCAGGCCAGAAGCAGGTTTTGGATGCGATTGCCACGCTTGTCCAACATCCAGACATCTTCAAGTTTTCTGTTCTTCTTTCTAGTCGACGAGAGCTTGCTATCCGCCGGTGGTTTGACTCACTGGAAGACAAGGTTGAACCCTTGGTTAATCAGGTTTCATTGCTCCACTATTGCAATAACGATGGCGATATCCGGACCGTTGTGCTAGACGAAATGTCAAGCATTCGCAAGACACACCCCTTAAAAACCCAGCTTCCGCCTTCTTGGCCATCGACTGACGATGTTGAAACAATTGTGAAACGCGCTTCAGGACAATTCATTTACGCGACTACTGTGCTCAAGTATATCAGCGATCCACGACATCATCCCTATCGCAGATTGGAGTATATCATCCATAATACCATCCCCGACATGGATCAGCCCTACACCACATTGGACCTACTGTATCTCTCCATTCTTCGTAACGCGCAACATCCAACGCACGTTCGTCTCTTTCTATGCTTCTGTGTAGTGTCTGCATCATATAAAGGACACTTTGAAGCACAGAGTTTTTTTGATTTTCTTGAAAGTTTCTTTACCCTTCCTTGTCCTGTCATCACGCTGGTGACAGACTTACATTCTATCATAATTGACATTGCGAAGGCCACTTACAAACTCAGTCCTAGCTCCGAGTCTCCCATGACTCGGATTCCCAAAATATTCCAGCATGCGTCACTTCCTGAATTTTTACTTGACCCTCAACGATCCTTGGAGTTCCACGTAGACGTTCAAAAATTTGACTTGCAGCTATTTGATCTGACTCTGAAGCACCTGCAAGATCCCTGTAAGTTTGTCCCTTTCTTCCCACATTTTTGTTTCAAGCTGCATTCTAAAGCTCCCCATGTTCAGATCGCCAGCAAAACCTTACCTCAGATGAGGACCATTGCTTTGTTGTATATGCTTTTGTTCATATGCTTCAAACTAAAGCCTCCACTCTGGAATCATCGAGGCAGCGCGTTGCAGATGAACTGGCAAAATGGGACACATTTGATGATGACCTTTTGTACAGCATCCTACAAGTCCTCTGTAGCAGTTATGGTCATCCCATTCAGCCTTCTGATACGACAGAGGATCAATTGGTAAAATTCAACATAATCCTACAACCAACGCCATCCTCCCAAATCCTTTTTGCTAAAGCAATGGAAAGGAAAATCACACAATGCTACGAAATTCTCTCCCGCGAAAATATCCCACTGGAGCTGTTTCTTCTGTTCTATGGGACAGAGAACTCACCCTTCGAGTACAAACTACCACGCTCCAAGAATATGTCTATTGAAGACGGATGGAGGGCAGTATTGGGGTGGCATATGATCTTCTTTTGTGGACAACATACAACTTGCGACCTTTGGGAGTTCTTCTATGAACAAGCCCCAAAGCCTTTTAGGTGTCATCCCTTTCACCGCGCAGTGTGGCTTGACCTTTTTGCAATCATAGATTTGGGATGCCTCGAACATGATCAATCCAATTTGCAACAGGTACACAGTCCTCATAGCAATGGGTGCAAATGTTTGGGTTGCAGCTCAACAATCACGTCGGCCATTGTATTCTATTTAAAGCACCTGAGATACATGTTAGTGTTATCTGTCATCTTCTGATGCTCTTATGCTTGCTGATTGAAGCCAACATTCTACTTTCACCGTTGCTTAGCTTTGATCCCACTTTAAGCGACCAGGGTTTTGCCAAGCCAGAAGATCTAGAAGTCATAGCTTTGCTTGAGATGGATGGTCGCCGTCCGAGGCGGGACCAGTCCTCCAACTATTGCCGCCGTCTAAGTTTTGTATTTTCATTGTTGGGGCGACTCAACTACGTCCTATGGTCCCATGTTCCTCTTTCATCGAGCGTTGTCTCTGAATTTGAGGAACTATTCAGCTGCTGCTTTTCAGCCACTGCGCTTGTGGGCTACAATATCAATATACCCGGCGCGACTTTCTTAAAACTCGTCGGGCCTCACTGGGAGTCTGTGCAAGCCTCACCATCTCTACCTCCCCTCTTGTCATTATCAGAGCAGTCTTCTCAACCCAATGTGTATTTCAGCGTCGGTACACTCAATCATTGGAATGACTACACTCGGGTGGGTACTGCCAAGTTGCATGACCAACTACTTCTTATACGATTTTTCTTAGCTTTATTACCTCTGCGCAGACACATTATCCGAAGAGGTATTTTTTAGCAAGCCTGCATGTAGTCTTGCATTGCAGACAAAAGACCCGGAAACTGGCCATAACATTAATCTGGATGACTGGTCTACCCAAAGCAGGATTTCGAGATTGGTCAGTGCCCTTCGAGAGAAGAGGCAAAACCAGGCTGGTTTTATGTATTATTGGGGCATGCTTCAACGGCTGTGGTACAAGTTCTACAGGCCAGAAGAATTTGCTGCAGAAGAACTGATGTTGGAGCATTGGAGAGATACACCGCAGTGGAATGGTGTACATGTCATTTCTACGAGCAACCTGTAAATTATATAACAACATATCCAGTAACCGACAAAAGTGAATTTATAAGGACTACTTGAGATTGACCTAAGACGAGACTTGTAAAATTATCAATGAATTATTTTATCGTGAGCTAGAGCCTGACGGTGGAAAACAGGTGAAGCGGACAAAGATTTTGAATAGCACACGGGGAGGAGGGGAAATCAGACTGGTGAGCTGTTCACGAGTTTCAAGTCGAGTGACGAGTTGGAGTCGAGGAAGGCAAGTTGAAGTAGGGATTGGGTGAGATTGGGTCGCAGACTGATGGCGATGTCCAAAGAAGAATTGCCAGACATTATTATTCCAAGGTCAGAGAAATTAACAAACAATGCGAAGAAACCAAACTTGCAAGCAAAGGCGCACGCGATTGAGGAGACCACATTGGAGAACACAGATTTCAAATCATGCAGAGATGAACATATGCGCATGGGAAACAGCGCAGCCTCAGTATGGACTATGGACGAGAGGAATACCACTGGCACACAACCCAAATATCATCAACGCAATAAATAATACTGTAAATCGCGATGAAATTCAAACAAGCGGCGAGGGGCTACTGGATATCAAGACAGAGAAATTTGACTGACTGTCGCTTGACGACGAAAGAGACACGGGAAGAGCATGTTCAATGAACGGAGGGAACAAATTATGAGTACATGAATGCTAAAGAATCAAGGAAGCGAGAGTTTCGGAATATGGAGGTGATGGAGTTGAATGGCAAGACTGAGCGAGTCCAAGATAGCGGGTTATCAGGAATTATACCGTGAGCAGTGAGGGTCACAGCGCTCCAACATGGCGAGAGTCAAGACGATGTGAATCATGGCGACCTTCAATGACGAGAACCAAGCCATGCACCCATCGGACCTGTAAAGGACGCAGAGCAACAGCCGATAGCATTGATGGATATGGAGATTGGACGAACAGGTGATTGATGAGCAACGGGAATAGCATTAGCCATGATGCATAAGTACTAGCATTGGCATGAAGTCCTGTGACAACTCACAAGTTCTGGCAGACTGGCTAGCACTCGATTATCAACAACGACAAAAAATGACACTAAAAGTTGCGAGAAGCTCGAACAAAGAGTGACAGATGAGGTCCGAAGATTTGAGGGTCGATTTAAACATGGCATCGCGACGACAAAAGAAGTCCTAAAAATCAACAACTGTCAGGACTCAGAGGAATCAACCCCCAGGAGGCAAGAATGAACAAGAGAAAACCAACCAAGCATTACTACTGAAAAATGCGGTGAGGTTTCAAACAAGCGGTGAGACCGAAGTCCTGAGGGGGGCTGAAAGTTGAGATTAGGTGAACATGGAGTATTGAATGTCCCAACGATGAAAAAAGATCTATGAACCAGCCATTGACTCAATCCGTCATCAGTGCAAAATCAGCACGGCGAGGACGTGTCGGAGAGAATCAAAGTGTGGTCTTGTACGAGTGATCAATAAAGGGCCACTGGTGGTACTGCCAACGTACCACCGTTTCTAACCTGCACCCTGAAGCTCCAAATCTTGACCGCTTCAACCACTCCATCCGTACCTCCATGATCGTTCAACACGAACACAAAAGCGCCCACTCGTGAGCGAACATGAAAGCTTGAAGTCCTGCCAATCCAAGGATCAACAAGCCGAAAAATAGGATGATCAAAACGCACTCAACGCGACGAGACGACTCTCAGGGGACAAAGAGGTCGAGGTATATGCGCCCCAGATGAAAGCGAGGTGTATGTGGATGTGAATACCGTTTTTGAGTCGACTGAGAAGTGGGCGTAAGAAGGAAATGCAAGAATTTAAACCACAAGGATGACTCGTTGAAGAGATATGACCAGGAAGGAGACATAATTGGGCGATAATCCAATGAAGCAAGCGTCGTCATCAGGAGCGAGGAATGTCGAGGGAAAAGGGTCGGGCCGGGAGGTAGTACGAGAAAGCAAGCAGCGGGGAAGTTGATGACTGAGATCAAGAAATCGGTATGACGACGAGGGGATTTTGAACATGAGGAGTCTTGAGGTGTGAACATCTGAATTTACAAGCGAGGGCCAGACCTCAGCCAGCGAACCCGACAAAAAACAGCAATAAAATAAAATAAATAAGGTAAAATAAAATAAAAAAGGTTGAGAACAATTCAGCGACTCAAGTCAACAACAAATCCGTGAATGGAGAAAATCAAAGATCGACAACGACGGATAGGGATTGAGTTGGGGAAAGTCTAGTTACCAAAGTCAAGGCGTTGACGAGTGTTATATTAAAATAATGAAAGGTCGGGATCATGGGCGGGTGAGCGAGAGATAAGAGGGAACGGCGAGTTGATAACAACAACGATGGGGAATGCAGGATATGCGAGGAGGGAGGGCGAGGAGGGAGGGAATGAGAGCGGGAGGAAGGGGGTATTGGACGTCACGAGAAACTCAAACGATGAGAGACGGATGAATCGATGAGGCTTTAAGATCTGAAAATTTGAGGATTGATTTCAACGTGGCGTCGTGACAACGGAGAAAAAAATGTCGATTCATTCAACGAGAGAAAACACTGCAAGAAGTTCAAACAAGGGGTGGAGGGGGAGTACCGGTGAGTAAAGGGTTTAAAAGCAGGAGCTAATGCAAATGGCTTGAATACCAACTCCCCGGTCAAACAACTCCAGAGAGACAGAGAGAAAGAATGCGTCAGAGAAAGAAGAGGGCAGTAAGTAAAGCTTCAGTTTATCCCTTCTGAACCCAACCAATTCGACAAACAGCCATGGACACTCATTCCTTCCAAAGGCAACCATCGCTTCCATCGTCATCAGCTGAAGACCCTGACAGAAACGTCACCAGAGAGACACCAGAGAAAACCCCTAATTTCTGTGGGTTGGCTTGAACAAAGATTTGAGAGACTAGAGTGTGTTTCGCGGGAGTAGGAGTGAGGGTTGTGGATAGCATGTCCTAAGAGGCGGAGGAAAGAGGAGGGGTGATAAAATCTTTGGGGTCGTACAAGGTTTTCGACCCCAACAGTGGTATTGACGCCAAAGAGCAATGGTAAGGCAAGAGTCTAGCCAATCCAGCAGTGAGAGGGCGAGGGTAAAATGGAGGTCCAAGTCAAGAAAGTGTCTTCGAGTAGGGTGGCGTCCAAGAGCAAAAATTCATAAAAATGGAAAAATGTCAGTCCAATAAAAAGAGTCGGGTCAACGAGTTCAAGCGTCCAGCGACCCAACCCTGGTCCCAAAGAGTCCGACTTGAGCTTGAATACCAAATTTAAAGGTTAAAACGTTAATGACCCAATGAATCCAATCCAAAATTTAAAAAGAAAATAGATTCAAAGACCGTGTCTACGTCGTCGTCACTGTCGTCGACAAAACGTAGCAAAAACGAAAACGAAATAAAAGCGATGCAATGATTGAAAATGAAAGCAAAGAAAAAAGAAAAAACCCATCATGATTCTCAACTCAACACGAAAACGGCTGATTGGCACGGATCAATCCGAAAAGCCCGGGCCCCGGCCTCGGTGTGATTCCATCACTCATCGATCATCCAAGGCCTCCCCAACTCTGACTCTGAGTCTTCGACGTTCAAGCTCTAGTTTTTTTTTCTTTTCGATGTCTCTTGTATCCCCATCCTTTGGCGACTGATTTCATTTACTCTGAATCATATCATATCTCATCGTTTTCTTCGTGCCCTTCAAACCATTCTGAAACTGTTTGCTTGTTGTCATCATCTTCAAGGGAAACGCTCATCCGACATTATTGCAGTTTCTATTGGTTGCGTGAGATCAGAAAACCATCGACAATTCTTGAGTTTACGGGGACATGGTCCTCCCTCTCCAATTTGTGAAAGCTGATGCCACGAGAGCTGCCGAGAAGCCTTCTTCCGGAAAGATATGAGTATTCAATACTTATTCAATCTTCACTGCTCACTGCATTCATTGTAATATTAGGGCTGAAGGCTGTGTATGTATATAATATCTCTAGAACGCCTCACTACCCTTTCCTGACATATCCTTCAAGCATGCCTGTTGACCGGACATACCAAACTCGCTATCCTTCAACCCCTTATTCCAGTATCAATCGTCAAGTTTCTACTACAAGCTTAAGCGGTGAGCAATTGTGGTTTTGACTCGAGCTGGAAATTTGCCGTAACCTGATTAATTTAATTATCCAGGACCATCGTCCTTCAATAATTCTCAGAACGATTCTAGGGTCTCGATGCATGAGCGGTCACCGCACTCTGTAACTCCTGGGTCTGGCAGAGTGCTGACCAACGAGCTCGAAGAGCGTGCCAATGGATTGGGGAATGTTATGAGGGGGACTCGGAGCCATGTAGATCTCAACGGTAACTTGCGACGTATGTGAATTCATGGCCAAGTTATTGAAGCATTATTGTCCCAGTTATATCTCCCGTCTTTGATCATATACCTGCGGAACAAACCTCCAACGCCAACGTTGATCAGCGACTGCCATTATCACCACGTGTATCCCCAGCGCAGCTACACACTGTAACGTATTCCAGCACAGCTCTGAACAGCGGCCAACTGCAGTCAGCACCTACAGTTGCTTTAGGATTACAACCAAACCGGAACGGCGCCCATGGTGCACCAAAGGTTCTCATCACTAATTCCCATTTCACTACCACCAATATTTCAAGGGAAACGAACAGTAGCTATAGTGGTACGTGTGTAACTTGAAAACATGGGCTGACTTCTCAAATACCAAAACTGTGTTTAGCTCTCAAATCATTGTACAAGAAGATCGCTCCTGCAGCGTTTCATAACTCCCTACAGCACTGTGATCGCCCAAAGTGTCACCCCGGAACACGAGAGTCCATTCAGCGTACGATTCTCGGGTTCAGTAACGACCCATCCAAATTCTCGGCCTCTATGCTGTGGCTCTACGGTCCAGCAGGTGCCGGAAAGTCAGCCATTGCTCAGACGATCGCGGAAAAGCTCTTCGAAAAGCAGAAGCTCGCTGCGTCATTTTTTTTCTCCCAAACGTCGACTGATGGCCATCGTCATCACGAAGAGAGATTGATTACCACGATTGCGTACCAAATCCACCAAAGTTCTCCCCTGCTCCGTCCCCACATTGAACATGAGATCCAGTCCAACCCCGCCATCCTTGACATGTCTCTCGAGGACCAACTCGAATCGCTTGTTCTTCGACCATTTCGGAGGCTTCGGAACGAGGAGCCAGCAGAGGTCGTTGCCAAGCTTCCACAGACCATAATTGTTGATGGTTTAGACGAATGCAGTAATAGCGCTGCCCAGGAGAGGGTTTTGAATGTTCTACAGCTCTTGGTCAGTGACCGCAATGTGTATCCGTTTAACATCATTGTGGTCAGCCGTCCCGAAACCAACATCAAGTATTGGCTTGACAACAAATCTATCACTTCCTTTAAATCAAGAATCAATCTTCAGGATGCCACAGAAAAGGACCGCGATATCACTACCTTTGTTACTGATGAACTAACCACCATCGCCAACTCCCATCCCTTCAAGCACCATCTCCCTCCTGACTGGCCATCCGCAGAGCTCGTCGATGAAATCGTTGGAAGATCATCGGGCCAATTTATCTATGCCAGTACCGTTGTGCGATATGTACAGGATTGCCGAGTGGTTCCCAGCACACAGTTAGAGGCCCTTCTCAGCTACACGCTGCCTAAGAACGCCCATCCCTTTGCAGAACTTGATGCTCTTTACACCGCTATCATAAAAAAGTCGCGTTATATCAACGACTTTGTCTCTTTGGTGGGAGTGGTCACTGACTGGGAGCGATTTTGCACCAGCATGGTCGACTTCCCAAGACGTGGATTGATGTTGCTGGAAGAACTCCCTTACCTTCAACAAGCCCTTTCTCTTTCAGCGCCCTTTGATGTCATTATTTCTGATTTTAGTTCTCTCTTTGCGTATTCTACGTCGATGAGATTCAACGAAGCCAATGACCGACCCTATCGTATCTGCACCGTTCATTCTTTCCATAAATCTCTACTGGACTTCGTCACAGACCCTACCCGTGCACCCACAGGCTATCATTTAGATCGCGGAAAGTGGCAATCGAGATTGCTTTCAACATTTTATGGTGTGTCGTAACATATCATTGCATATTTGAAGACAACTCAGTTCGAGCTGACAATTTCAAGAACATCTTAGAAAAGAATGTTCAAAGACGATGCCAGTTTCCCGATATGCTGTTTGGTTATGGGACGCTTTCTGCCTATTTACCGACTCAATAATGGGATTCGAGAGCAACTTCTGCTTCGACCAAGAATTAGCAAGGTGGAAAGCTGCCGACCCATTCTTTGTTTTCTGTTTGGTAGACAAATTTGACGCTACCAAGCTCTTTGATATGCCTAGGGTAAGTAGTTCATCAAACGCGGACGGTGTCCTGTCTACAATCTTCCAGTATGGTAATAAGATTTCTGTCTAATAGGGCATAAAGTTGTGGCATGGGTCGTCTCTCGACCTCCAGATCCATCGAGCTAGATGCAGACGTACCCTGCTTTCGGAGTTTTTCCATGCTATTTGCCAACACGCGCTGTCCACAACTCTTCGAGGGTTGAAATTTATACCCCCCGAATTGTTCATCATTTCTTATATGCTCAACTGCGGCAATCCTACGAAGTTGCCTCAAAAGGTAGTAGAGGGTCCTATTCAACAAATTGCATACCCGAGGCATCCCGCCTGGAGCACACTGCTTTCAATGTCTTCTGACTTGGGACTGCAAGATCTGGAGAACGACTCACACAGATACTCCGGCTTATACTTCAACCCTCTTAATACTACATCGTATTGGCGGAAGGCGGTGTATACGCTGGACCACCATCATATGGATTGTAATTTGAAAGAACGTCAATTATTGTTTGACCCTAAATCGTACACAGCTGCTGCCCTCTGCTATGTACAAACATGCTTAACAATGTGAGTATAATTACTGTCAGACTACTCGCATTGTTATTTATCCTTAGAATTACAGGTATGAAAAGGGGGTCAAGTTTGAAGAGGGCTGGCTTTTCTTGGACCATCTCCTGTTGCGATGCACCTTATCAGCACCACTTGTCACGAAAGTAAGAAAAATCTTGCCGTATATCGACGAAGCTTGGCAAGAGCAAGCTGCCAAAGCTTATGCCAAGGTATGGCCATTCTTTGACCAGAATTATAGGTTTGATATTGAATCAACGATCACAGCTTTTTGATGATTGCTACGGACTCGGAGCGCGCATCGACCTCCATGCATTACCCAAACATCCCTACTATGGTGACATCGGTGAATGGCCAGCATATTATATTTCAACGGAAATACATAGAAAGATTCAGGTAAACAGAGAAGTTACATTAGGGACGTTCAAAGTTGCCGCATCTACGCAGCGCTGCGAGCTTTCGCAGCGGCTCTGCGAAATCTGTGACAGATTGTGACACAAGCACCCAAGAAATCATCTTCGAGAGGGAGGAACGATGAAAGTTCCCTTGTAAACCCTTT
>NHTK01005981.1:0-33452 GCA_002938355.1 Panaeolus cyanescens | reverse complement strand
ATTCCATAGACCTACTTTGTCACTACGTTGTGACTTCCCTACCTGCCTAGTCGGTCAACCAGATAGCCTGGAGACATTCATTCCTGGTACGTGCTCCAAGTCTGAGACTAATGTTACTTGATTCTAAAGCTCTGATATTTTCTAGGCACGATTAAGCTCATACCTGTTAAGCGTAACACCAACCGCACAAAAATCCCCCGACAACCCCTTTTGTGGGGCTCTACTTTATCTGCGTCAGCCATTAATATTCAATCACATTACGCGCAATTACAGTGGTTTCCAGGAAAGTCTGTCGTTTCAAGAGCGGGTGATATTTGTAAAGTTGGCGGATGGGTATTTGCTCAATCTGAAGAGGTCTGTTTGGTTGTTCCCATCAATAAAAGGACTGACCTCAAGTGCGATTAGCTCAACTTCCAGAATATAGGGATCAGTCCCATCAGTCCACCCCGTTCACCATCACCAGTATCCACTCATACTTCGACCGCTTCGACTATTACAGGTCGAATCGTTGAAATCCTACAAGATTCAAGAAGTCCATGTCAGCACTCTCTCGTGGCCATTGATCTTTTTCAAGTTGCGGCCATACGGCATGAGGTCTTTGGCGTTCCGATACTCTATAGGCCGATGGATAAGGCGACTGTTGTTCTTGTGAATGCCAATGTGAGTCACATAGTAATCTCTTCATCTTGGATAATGATCACTGATATAGTTGTTTTTAAACGAACTCAGGACATCTTATTCGAGTACAATGCCCAACACAATTGTCTGAAAGCTAAATGTACGACTTCTGGCCGGCGAAATGTTGTTCTTGAACGTGTAGAGGTCAGCCAAACAGAGGTGTGCATCGAGCATCAAGCAGTCGATGAATACCTGATTAACACCCATGCTTTGCACAATGCGCATCTGCTGCGAGACTGTCTACCACATAACCTTGTTGCCCCAATTCCATTCCGCCAAGATCGACGTTCATATCATGACGAAATTGCAGCGCGTTTGCGTGGGACACAGCTCGACAAACGGGAGGCCGCTGCTAATAAGAGGGCGGAAAAGGCAGCAGCAGCAGCAGCAGCAACGCTGCCTGCATCCATCAATAAACCACTCTCTGAATCGACCGAGTCAAGCCACCCTCATGACGGTGTTTCAGGCAGCAGAAAGCGACAGCGAACAGATGCCAACATTGCAGGGGAACTACCGGAGAATGCTCCGATGGATGTATCATAGTACGAACTCTAATAAATTGCACATTTAATCAACTGTTTAATGCCTCATGACGTGCACCTGTTTGTGTATGTCTCGACATCTTGAGAAGATCTGGCACAAATATGTCGAGACATATCAATCATTGTTCATATACATGTTCTTGAATACTGTACACAGGTGGCGCCTACAGCTATGTACAGGTAGAGCTGGAAACAGTATGCCGATTTCCATGTGTTAGTCCGGTGACAATTTGCTGGTCTTGATGTGGATTGTGACACATTGCTCACAGCTTGCGGGTCGACTGTTGACATACCAGTGGCAAGGGTGGCCGCAACGTGACAGTATCACCTGTGAGCCATATGGAGCCCAATTGGTGGTGTAGACAGAAATGGTACAAGCTGTAATATTACCAGCGATTCGAAATATTGACATTACGCCGAGCATTGAAATGAAAAGAAATCCAAATGTCGATGTGTGTCCATAAATGAACGTCCATTGGTCGTGCGGTATTTGCCTCGTTGTGGTTCATTTGTCCCATGGAGTTCCTTCAATAAGACGAGGCGGCCACATCCAGTACTCTTGGATCTTCTTCACGGGTTCAACAAATTCCCAATCATTATCGTCTGGATATTCCACTTGATGCCTAATTAATGTTTGTGAAGCCGAGTGTAAGTATTTTTTCAATCGATCAATTCATGAAAGAACCCACTTGTCAAGCAAGTGCCGGCGCATTCGGCGTAAGTTCCCAACTATCTTGCAGTGCTTGCATGTCGCGTTGATGTTATCCGAATACGCTGCACGGTCTTCCGCTTCTTTGATTGCTGTTCGGACTCTCGCAAGGTCCTCGACACCGGGGATTTCCAAAAAGCTGACGCTGGAATATGTGTATTCGTAATGCGTAGTCTGGACATGCGATACCTGGACGAGATGTTATATCAACCTTTCAAGGTATTCGACACAAAGCGACGTACAGCATTCACCCATCGCATCATCAGCCTTCCCCGGGACATTCTATTGCAAGGAATGCATTCGAAAATCGGGTCCAAGGTATTCATTTGCTCCAACGTCGTCGTCAAAGGGTCGACACCACAGAGTTTCATGAGGTTGGAGATAATGCCATGCGCTATCCAGTGGAAGATAATCCTGTTTTGGGTATTCCAAGGACTATACTTGAACACCTGCAGTGCAACCCGCTCAACCAAAGGCAGCGCTAACCTAGTTGATGCCAATGCCGGACTTGATTTAATGGAAAGCGCCTGCTCAACGTTCATATGGATCCTGTTGTCGGGAAGTCCGTCCTTCACATAACCAAACACAGTCGTGGCAAGGTCAAACACGGTGTTGGGATCATAATCCGCCTTGGTAGTCTGAGCCTCGTATCCTTTGGCAATGAGCTCGAGACATTTTTCTCTTCGGATGGCCCGAGCCTCCTCGACGAGGCCATGAAAAGTGTTCTCGTCGAAGAAGTGTTCACGGGTGACGGTTATCTCGGGATCAGTATCAACTACCACGGATCGAATGTGGGGAACGACAAAAAAGTCGCTGATAAATGGAGCATAATTTGTGGGGAACCAATCTTTGACAGCTTGATTGTAAACTGTTTGCAAAAAATCCATCCGAGATATGAATAACACCCGCTTCTCCTCTTCCAGGCGCCTATTTTGGATACTCTGCATCATGTCGTTTATTATGGCCTTGGCCGTTTCAAGAGCTGCAACAAATCGACCATGAACTCGGCCACGAGGAAAAACATAAGAAACTGTACATACATGCGTCGGTGAACTCCTTTTGACATATTTTATCAAGGTCAATGTGGTGTGGTAGGCAATTATCCTTGAGGCGTGATATCTCCTCAGCCCAGCCCATTTTATTGGCCATTTCCAACAGTCTATCACAGTGCTCATAATCAGAAGCCTGAAGTAGTAGAAGAAGATGCGCTCACTTTCCCTTTCGTTCCGTTACATCCCTGTTTTTCTCGTTTTCTATGAACTCTTTCGCCTTGATGACCCAATCTTCGCATGCTCTGGCATGCTAAAAAGAAAAAATCGTGAGATGACCATTATAAACCAGCAATTGAATAGAGTACCTCTGCAACCGAGGACAAATATTGCAGCTTTGTTTTCTCCCACTCTGCCTTCTCGACGTCCGTTTTCAATGCATGGTACTCATCTGCCCACGTTTGGGCATACCTTGCGCAATAATGGGTCTCTAATTGACAGCCTGGGATTTAGCAGAGTATTGACAATCAAAGATTGTATAACTTACTGTGCTTGACATAGATAGCCGGCACCCTATTATGAATATCCTGGGGCAGCTTAAGACGCCTGATATATGGGGCCGATACGAAGCTGCAACCGAAACATGTTATCGTGATAGTCGTCACACAACCACGAAATTGGCCTACGTGTCTGATATACAGTTCGAACAAAGACGAGTCCGGGCTTGCCATAGAGTATGAACATGAGTACCATTTCTCTTACACATCTGTGAAATAGACAGCCTTCAACAGCTGGAAGGCACACATGCTCGAAATTCCTACCATACAACCCTTTCCAAATGCCAATTCGGCGAACATGGGTTCTGTTATGTCTTGAGGACATTCAGGCGAATCAGGAAGTCGAGTGCGGCATTGAACCCAGATGGATTTAAACTCTGCACTCATTACCAGTTGCCGAAACTCTTGAGATACCCGTCCCAAGTTGAGGAGATCCGCAGGCAGAAGATGTCCAAAAATCTGCAAACTGTGAGTTCCTCTGAAGAAAACCCAAATTGTCCGGCGTTCCACTGACCTCAAGTAGAATGTCGAAAGGCATGTCGAGCACTTTGGTCAAAGATGCCTTCTGTTTAGCCCGTGTTTTTGGTTTCTTCACCGCTTTTTCATTGGTATCCGCTTCCTTGGTTATAGGAGCCTTTCGCTTCCCTTTGTTCGATGCGGATGGTCCTGCTGCTGTCTCTTGAGCACCACCCTTGACCATCCTGACGTGTACTACAACTACAACACTTTTGAATTAGTGACATTTTTAGTTGAATTCATGCTACGACTACGCACCAGATTATCTGTGAATCAAGGTCTTCAAACGCAAGTCTCAAGAGGGCCCAAACGGTCTTATACGATGTTCAAACACTTTCAGGCGACAGAGCAAGGGTGGAGTCAGAACGCAATAGACTTTTTGAGGTTAGTAGCTTTAAGTGGGTGTGTAAGTCACACATGACACGGTCACGGGATGCTAATTACGCGTGTCGGCGCGTCGAGAATACGAATGAATCAAGATAGATAACCGTCTGTCCATTCACATATATTCACATAACAGAATTGGTTCCCGACTTGTACCCCTCCGTGTCCATTCTAAATATTTTGACGCTTTATTTTTCATATATCAACCACATTACACACATACGGACGACGAGTGCACTGACATGTTTGGTCCTTTTGTCGCATTGATTCATGTGTAAGGTAAATACCTTCGTTTGAGCGCATTTCAAGTTGGAGTTGAACAAATGCCAAGCACAGTATTTATTTCGTCTTGGTTCATTCATCCCATGGTTTCCCTTCAAGAGGGCGAGGTGGCCACATCCAGTACTCTTGAATCCTGTGAGCAGTTCCAACAAGCTCCCAATCTTTATCCTCTGGGTATTGCACTTGATGCCTAATTTGTTGTCTGTGAGTAATTTTCCGTCTAGCAGAACGTGACAGGACACACTTATTGAGTAAGTGGCGACGCATTGCATGCACCTTTCCTACTACATCACAGTGCTTGCATTTGGCATCAGTATTATTCGCGTAAGCTTTGCGTTCTTCAGCTTCTTTGATTCCCTTCCTGACACTCTCGAGATTCACGGACTCGGGAATTTCCATGAAGCTGACACTAGAGTTAGTGTGCTTGTAATGAATAGACTTGACGTGCCATGCCTGGATGTGACACGCGTGCAATGTTAGCCTTGAAAGTTATTCGATGCAGAACCTGGGAGACGTACAGCTTCGGTCCATCGCATCATTGGCCTTCCCCGGTGCATTCTGTTGCAAGGTATACATTCGAAAATTGGATCCAAACTATTCAGTTGCTTCAATGTCGTCGTCAAGGGGTCAGCGCCACATAGTTTCATGAGGTTGGAGATGATACTATGTGCAATCCAGTCGAAAATAATCTGGTCTTCAGCGTTCCACGGGCTGTAGCTAAACACCTCGAGTGCCACTTTCTCAACCAAGGGTAACCGATCCCTATTTGATTGCAATGTCGGATTCGATTTCCAGGAAATGATGTTTGCGATGGTCATGCTTCTGTGTTCAGGAACTCCCTTTATTGCGATACCAAATACGGTCGTGGCGAGGCTTAACACAGTGCTGGGATTGTACTCCAATTCGAGTTTCCTGTATCCGTCGGCAATGACCTTGAAGCATTTTTCTCTGCGGATGGCACGAGCTTCATCGACGAGACCAGAAAAAGTGTCCTCGTCGAAGAAGTGTTTACGTGTCACTGTGATCTCGGGGGCAGTGTCGACAATGACTGATCGAATGTGGGGAACGATGAAAAAGTCGCTGATATATGGGGCACTGTTTGTAGAGAGCCAATCCTTGACAGCTTTATTGTAAGCCGTTTGCAAGAGTTCCATCCGAGACCTGAATAGTTCTTTCTTCTCCTCTTCTACACGCCTATCTTGAATATTTTGCATCATGTCGTTTATTATAGTCTTGGCCTTTTCAATCGCTGAAAAACAATGGAATCAGTTACGAGAAAAGGGAAAGAAATGATACATACATTCATCAGTGAAATCCTTCTGACATATTTTGTCGAGATCACTGTGGTGTGGCAGGCATTTATCCTTGAGTCGTGATATCTCGTCAGCCCAACCCATTGCATTAGCGATTCGCAATAGTCTATCATAGACCCCTAGTCAGGACTCATAAGATAGAAGTAGCAGGACAACGTGCACTTACTTTTGCTTTTGTTTTGTCACATCCCTGATTTTCTCGTCTTCTATGAACTGTTTTGCCTTGACGACCCAATTCTCGCAGGCGCTGGCATGCTAAAATAAAATACTCGTCAAATGACCATTTATAAAACAGAAGTTGAGCAGAGAACCTCTGCAACCGAGGACAAATACTGCTTCTTTGTCTTCTCCCACTCTCCCTTTTCAGCATCCGTTTTCAAAGCCTGGTACTCTGCTGCCCACGTTTTAGCATGCTTTGGAGAATAATGTGTCTCTAATTGACATATTTAGCAGTGTATTGACAATCAAAGGTACGTATGACATACTGTTTTTTACAAAGATCGATGGCACCATATTATGAATGTCCTGCGGCAGCTTAAGGCGCTTGATGAATGCGGCTGAAACGAAGCTACAGCCAAAGCATGTTATTGTGATAACCATCAAGCAATTCCAATATGAACCTACGTGTCTGATATGCAGTTTGTGCAGAGACGAGTACGGGCTTGCCATAGAGTATGAATATTAGTGCCATTTTTCTTGCACATCTGTTAAACACAAAGACATTTGAGCAAGCGGAAGTGGATATCTTTTCAATCATCCTACCAAACAACCCTTTCCAAACGCCAGTTCGGCGAACATGGGTTCCGTTATATCTTGAGGGCATTCAGGAGAATTGGGTATTTGAGCGCGGCATTGTACCCAGATGGACTTAAACTCTGCGCTCATTACTAGTTGTCGAAACTCTTGTGACACCCGCCCCAAGCTAAGGAGATCTGCAGGCAGAAAATGTCCGAAAATCTATTAAATGTGTCAGTTTCCCGGTATAAAACCCAATGTGCTCCGGACCCCACTGACTTCCAGGAGGATATCAAAGGGCATGTCGAGAACCTTCGTCAATGAGCCCTTTTGTTTAATACGTGTCTTGGATTTCTTGGCCGCCTTCTCATTGGTATCGTCTTCTTTGCTCTTTTCAGGTGCCTTTCGCTTTCGTTTATTCGATTCGGATGGACCTGCGCCTGCGCCTGCTGTCCCTTGTACACCGCCCTTTACCATCCTGACGTGCACTCACGCTTCTTAAATTAGCTCCACCTTTCAGAGTTGGAAAAACTGCACGGCTATGCCCCAGGTTATCTCTGAACGTCGAACTCAGGATGGCTGGAACAGTATTGCCTTCAAACACTTTTGGGTAACAGAGGAAAGGTGGAGTCACAAAGAAACCAGCGTGTTGTCAACTGTATGATCCAGATCCTCGGTAAAGTATACACGATCACGGGATGCTAATTAGCGTGTCTCGCGTCGAATTTCAGGAAAGTGTAACACTAAATCACAAAGGCGGTTTAATGCGAGTCATATTCTAATATGAAGCAGACGTTGTAGTTATTGGAATACTAGTCAGTCATAATAGAATATAAGTAAATTTCTATTGAGTAGCTGCACCGAGTCCTCACTAATAAGTATGCGCCCCCACTGGCAACAGCTGTATCAAAGTCGACATTAAGCTCCAGGGGAACGAGGGGGCCACAGTCGATGTTCCCCGTCGGGTCTCCCAATGATATTCTCATACTGAATGCAAGGTGCATACGCAAATGCCATATCTTCATCACCTGCAAATTTCACGCCATGCCTAATATACAATGGTAAAAGTAATCATGGTCAACACAAAGGAAGAGATGAAAGATTTCGATAGAACCAGAAACATACGCTTCGTTTATATGATTAAGCATCATTTTGACGCTGTTTACGGCGCCATCATTGCAATGCAGACACACAGCCTCCGTGTCACGGTTAGCATATCGTCGACGGCGCTTGTTCACGTCTATCACATCCCTCACTTTATCCGCTTCCTTTCCTTGGATTAAACGCATAGTCTTTGAGTCAACACCACCCTTGTGTGCCTCCAATGCATGGGCAACCTACAAGAACAACATTTAGCCAACCAAGTAAAATAAATAAATAAAAATTCCAAACCGCTCCATCCCATGACAACATCAGACGTCCTTCTGCCAGTGTATTGCATGACTCACACTCTAAAATAGGATTGGCTTGTTCAACCTCCTCAAGCGTCGTCTCTTTGGGATCCAGCTTGCAAATCTTGAGAACAGAACAGGCAGCTTTATGCGCAGGTTTGTTGAACTTGATCGTCGAGGATCCGTCCCATGGAAAGTAACTTGAAGGGCAGGCTCTGCTCACACATGTTTCATAAACGTGCTTCTTGTGGTTGCCCGCAGCAGCCGAAGCGCACGTCATCACTTCCGGTACTGTCAAAAACGAGGATACCTTTGCTTGACTTCTCTGCCGCGGTGGTAGATTCCCATTGGACTCTAAATCCTGGTTATTGAACAGTGTGGTGGCCAGAGTGAGCACAGTTGCCGGGTTGTAGGTTTTCGACCTTCCGAATCCATTCGCAACGATGTCCAAAACCTTGTTGTCAATAATGGCCTGTGCTTCTTTGATGATTCCAGGCAACGTGTCCTTCTTAAACTGAAAATCAGCTTCAGTGAGGTTGGGCTTGTTTTCGATATCTGAGATGAGCTCTCGAATTCGGGGTACCACCATTATATCGCATGCTCTGGGGTGGCTTTCAAAAGGAGAGCCCCACAAAACTATTGCTTCGTTGTAGGCATTTACGGCGATATCCAAACGAGTTATGAGTTTTGACTCGTTTTCTCGATCGATGCGATCTCGTTTGGCTTGTGCCATGATATCATGCAGCATTCCCTTGAGGTTTTCAATGACTACGAGATTGAAAAGTCATCGGTCCATATAATAAAGGGCCCTGGTAGAAGGTGGGTACTCACTGCGATCATTAAATTCTTTGCGGCATATTTTGCGAATATCCTCGCGGTTTTGAGGTAAATCCCATTGGCGCATTGATGCTAGCTCTGCCTCCCATCCCAGATCCTTTATCATTTGACCAACCCTGGTGAAATGGCAACGCATATCAGTACAGCTCTAGACTTTAAAACATTCAACGAAAGGTTGCAAACCCCTCACTTTTTAATCCGGCTCTGGAACTGCATTTCTTCTTGACGTTCAAGTTCACGTTTCCATGAAGTGCGCCATCCTCGGCAGTCCGAGACGTGCTAAGCAGCAAATAACAATTAAAGACCCACATAAATTAGAGCTTTCGAATCCGTACCCGCGACAATGCCTGCAAATGCTGTAATGTTCCTTTTTCCCATTCAAGCTTCTCGTCTTCAGTGTTCAATGAACGGTACTCGTCGATTAAGCGCAGGATAACTCGACCAAAATACCCAGATGCTGATGATTTGGGGCAACGGTTATCAGCATAAGCATACCAAAGTCTTAGTATGACTTTTCAATCACCGCTAGCGTTTCGGAAGGAGGAAAAAACCTGCTGCCGTCTTACAGACACGGGAAGTAACTCGATTTGCGCAGCCGAAATACCAACACGCCGCTCCTTGGTCCAGCAGTTGTCGCAAAGTTTCTTGCGATCCTCCCACAAAAGACTGACCGCAGCTGCATTGCTACATTTCTAACGATATAATTAGCGAGATTAGTGTATTTTGAACACAAAAACGTTGGGGAACAAAGGAAGGATTGACGCCATGGCACTCACCCAACAGTTCTTGCCAAATGCCAGGTCGGCATAGGCAGGTAGAGACATGTCTTCGGGACATGGAGGCAGACCTGTCGCAGCCAGAGCGTGCGTCCATATTAATTTGCAATCGTTACTCATAACAAGATCTTTCAGGTCTTTTGACGTTCTCCCCAAGTTGATCAGATCCATGGGTTCAAGGCGGATGAAAATCTTGGTTGGTTAAATAGGAGTTTAATGAGCAATAAAAAAAGAGTCGCTGAACTATGTGATACCTCATATAAGATGTCAAACGGCATCTCCATAATCTGTTTCAAAACACCCCTGGTACCACGCACTCTGGCCTTTTTCGCGGGTGGTTGACCAGTATTGCTGGCACTACCTGCAGTCTTTTTCACGCTTGCATTCCTCTTCTTAGCTTGAGGGGCTTTGCGTTTTTTGGTGGTCTTCTCGGGTTCTTCAAGCTCTTCAGCCTCATAGTCTTCTTGTTCTTCTGCATCGACTCCTTCATCACTATTGGGTACTGAGGCACTGTCATCGTCAACTTGCGCAGCTGACGGCGCAGTGCGAGATGGTTGGTTTCTGACTCTTGCGGAACGTCTCGGGGTGATGCTTGCCATAACTTTGAAGGTATTGAGCTATTGAGATTGTTCAAACACAAGATGCAGGGCAAAAAACCAAGCGTGTTGATGATGGTTCGACCTTTAAAACAAAAATTTAAGGGACCTGTGCGTTGTGTTGGAGTCACATCGCCAAACTTCCCACGACACTTAGGGAAAACGTGATTAATTAAGTAAGAGCGTCCCTAGCGCGTCCTGTGTCTCATCGACCACAATTTTGACGCGTTTTTTCTTGGCTGTGCTCGATTTTTTGCAACTATCACGCGTCTTTTTACAAGGAGTGCCAATTTGCACAGAATTGGTGCGTCAAAACACTATCAAGCCGCATAATTCTTCACTTGACAGTGTTTACTAGTATATTCTCAAGCAACTTTAATCTTCGAGTCTAATAACAATTGCAAGTGTAACTTGAGGTTGGTTCGAAGAGAAACATGCAATGAAAAATGAATTTTAGGAGATGAACGAGCCCCGCCATGAGCTTCCTGTGGTCAACAGTTCGTCAGTTGTCGACATCTAATTATACGGTCATGCTTCGTGTCCGAAAAGTCCAATGTGAGCTGCCAGAGCCTTGGGCATTAAGGGTTGAAGACTACTCACAGCTAAATAAATTGCTCAGATTCTCTGGCATATTTCGTGCATGCCATGGCGGAGCGGGAATTTCCAGTCGTCCAGGATCATAAAAAAGACCTATATCAGGATGGGTATAAAGACTCCACTTCGAAGAAAAAACTTCAACGTAGACTTCCAGCGGCTCGATGCACCTCTCATAATTTCTTTCGATTTCGTTCCACATTTCTTGTAGATACGAGCACCACGAATCAAATACCACATCCGATCTGGATGTGGTCGCAGATTCTAGTTGGTTGTATCCCAATATACGTTTCGGCAGGGCAACCACCTTTCCAAACCATGGGTTCATCCCATCGGCCTCTGTAGCATCATCACTTTCATCTCCATCTGAACCATCTCCCCTGATATCCTGTGAACACCGCCCGCAATCCTCTCTCCCGCACTGGCACCTGCAAATCAACCACGTCGCTGCTCTATCTCTCTTCCACACTAATATTCCAGGGGCCCATCCTACTTCCGGTGTCTCGTTCCGCCATGCAAGTGCCGAAACCTGAGGCGGATGGCTTCCCAACCAGTTTTTTCCTTCGAGCCGTTGAACGCCATCTACCGCTGGGCCGGCATAGTCGTGTGCTGGAAGCCCTGGCCAGGCCGAGCCAAACGAAGCCCGACCTGGCCATTCCATGACCCATGTTGTGAATTCGGGGGGAAGGATAACACGATCGGTTGAGCTGCCTTCGAGGGACTCGATGTATGCAATTCGGTCAAATGGGTTGGGGTTGGCAAGAGTCCATTCACGTGTTGGAATGAAAGCGGGAGAGTTGACAACTGCTATGAATAATCTGAGGAGGGAGGCCCGAGGACGTGATATACGTGTTGAATTGAGCACAATATCGTGGAATGTTGTGCAAACTCCGCGAATTATGAGAAGTGATTGTAATGGAAGGAAGGAAACAATTTCGTGTAAAAGTTCTGGAGCGAGGACGTCAAGGATTTTGAAATTTGACATGTCGAATCCTCGTACAAAGGGGGTGGGGGGTAAGGTGAAGGTGAGATGACAGTGCTCTCTGCTATATACTTAGAGCTCAAAAGAAAATCGTGAAGGGATGAATAGTGGCATCATTTTTACTTCAACCCCTGGAGTTACGTACATACATACATATCCATAATGTACCCTAGTTTAGTGTGTTGGAAAGGGACAAGGTCAAATTTCGAGTCCATATCATTTTAAATATTTTGCTGCATGCCAGTGCGCAGGTCCTAAAAATAGCAGATCCATGAGTTTCAGCGTCCAAGGTGCCCCCAACAGAAATAGGGTTTCGCAAAAGCAAGGCGGCAATGAGTACGCAGTGGCTGGTGGGAACACGGTACCCGGTCGGACCAGCTGACTACTCTGTTTCCCGACGGGCGTCTTTCTCAGCTTGACGGCGGGGAAAGTTTATCTAAGGTCCAAATCACCACTAGTCACTGCGTCATATCTTTCTGATTAGTACGCTACAGCGATAACAGGTGGTGTATGATATCAAAATTCTATGATTGATTCAGAGGTAAATATCTCGATGTCACGATAGAACTACATCTACATCTACCTATCAATCATCCTTATTCCTTATGAGCCTGTTCAGGTGTTTGGTCGCCTGGCCCACTAGTAGGCTAATTCTCACATACAGAAGACCTATCCGAGTCACTGATAAGCTTAGCTCTTGGACATTTATCAAGGGTACAGATTACAAGATACCTCTGAGCTTGTCAGTGCTCAAACTTACGTGCCCAATGTCTTGTGGATCACCCGCTCTTAGATAGAACTAAATAGAACTAGCACTGATTGGGTTAGGCGCCCAATTTGAAATCTGGGCGAATTAAGCATCAGAAGCCCAGTACAAAAGGTGGGCGATTTCTGTCTTCAGAGAAAGGGTCATGATATGATTCACAAATTAGAACAGCGCTAATTGAGTTACTCCTTGTTTGGACGAGGCGAGACAGTCGTATCGATATCTTGATATCTTTCGAATCCAGGTCGATACGGATTCATTCGAGACTTGCGGTCACCTATACCTCGATAGTCGTACTCGTCTGTAACTAACGTCGTTGCTTCAAATTCGACAACATTTGTATGTGCGTCACTTTTTTATATGTATTCCCATGCCACAAATAATGCGCAGAATATCAATAACGCGTGGCGGCAAACATGTGGCAGGTGCTTTTATCACCGATCATCATGACTATTAATGCAAATACCCTTTTAATTCAGACAGACACCCTCGCGTACTCGACTTCACCTCACTCCTCATAAGACTTTGCCACACCATAGCTCAGCTACTGCGACAGTCCGTCGGACTACTCATTTACAGCGTTTTGACCCATGTATGCACCAAAAAATCTTGTAATCAGCGGTGTTATTTCCGCTCGTCCCTGCCAGAGCACAAAAGAGTATTCCTCTGAAGACAGAATGATAGTGTACGTGACATGGACATGACCTTCCTACAAGAATCTCCTATTGAACAGGTCCTTAGACTCATGGGACCTACCGGAACTGGGAAAAGCGCTGTGAGAATCAGCCAGAATCCAATTCGTTTCCATCTGTTTCTTATGCACAATGCTCTCTAGTTTATCGAAGCGCTTGCCTCGAAGTCACCCGATGGTCGCCTGGGTATTTCCAAAAACCAGTTGGAAAGTGTCACGAAAGTTGCGACTGTCTATCAATTGGAGAATGTCAAGGATAAACTCGGTTGTTACATCAACATCGTCGATACTCCTGGCATGGCCGATCCTGATATATCAGAACTGCAAGTTCTGAAAGGTGTTGAGAGGTGGCGGGACGAATGGTATGTTCAATGGTAGCCGCTCGTGAGCATGGGGGTGACTAATTATTCGCCGTCTTGTAGTAATAACTACAACAACACCCGGGCACTTTATTTCCATTCAATTACAGATCCACGAATGCCAGGGACTAAGAAACGGTGTCTTGAGATCATGCAAGCCTTTTGGGGTAATTACAATGCAGAACCTACGTCTCTGGTAACATCCATGTGGAATACACTGACCGAGAAGGCAAGAAAGAAGGCCGAAATGAGGCGCGAAGACATGGGGGACTTGGAAAAGGATTTTTGGGGCGTAAGCGTCGAGGTTTTCAAGTCCTTTCAGATTTTCGCTGACACCACGTTTGCCATAGGATTGGAAAGACAAGGGCTCTCGAATCCTCAAATTCGACAATACCTACGATTCCGCTCTTGAAGTACTGGATGCGATATGTGTTGGAGCGAATCGATTGGAAGATGAACCGAGGATTACAGGCCTGAAGATGAAGAATACGAAAACTGACAAATTTATTTTGGAAGAGGAACTCCGTGAACGCTTCAGCCAGCTGAAACAAGAGCTGAACACCATTACGGACAATCTGAACGATCCGGAGGCAAAAACAAATGCCGAGTGGAGAAATGCAGTTCTTCAAGAACAATCTACCGCAACCAGACGTCTCCGCGCGGTCGTTCAGGATTTGGCCGACTTCCTTGGGGTATCTCCTTCGGAATTGTTGGGCGATTCCACGCCCCAGCCAAGTTTGGAGACTGGGGTATCCAGTAGCGCAAAGCAAAAGGGCATTACTGGACGACTAAAGGGATGGATCAAGCCGCGTTGGCCTCATCGTAGCGCTCTCGAAAAAAACAAAATCTGATAAATCCTGACAAATGCAATTCACGCGTAATTCCCACGAGGTTCAGTCAACTGTTCAACCTGGCTGGACCTTACTCGCCTCTAACATCGACCCAAGTCCATAGGATTCTTGCTTCAGTACTTATTTATGCGTCTGTAATTTGGTTTCCATTGCCTGGTTATTTTAATTCGAGACAATATCTCGTACATACCACCTTCAAGACGAGAAATAATGGGCTTCAGGTGAGTCGATTAACCTTGTCTAATGACAAAAGGTGCTAAAACACCATTAATTCAGAGTACAGTCATAGATATTTATGATCGAAAACAACCGTGCATGTAGGACTTTCAACTCACTGTGCTCCTATTTATGGCGATGAGCAAGCAATACCAACCTTGTCGAGCTTCAACTAGAGGTTTGATGAGCCATTGTGAGACACAACATTCATGGAGCATTGTGCTGCTCTTGTTGTGGTGCCACGACGTGTTAGACTCAGTATCTATTCTCTCCAAAACAAGACTTAACAAATCATCGTGTTGACGTTTGGTTGACGCGTAGAAAATGAAGATTACACCGGACACGCCACGATTACCTGCTTGATCACAAACCACCATTTAACCTTTCTAACCTCGTCTACATCCAACATCGTGCAGGTTTAAGCGTTTGGTAAAATAATGCGCCCTTTTCATATCCTGCTGGTGCTTCCAGCATTGTCATCACTTGTTGCCTCACAGCAGATCTGGGATATTGTAAGTGGAGTTGATCTGACGCGTAGACAAGCTCTCTGACCCATATCTCCTAATCCTTTACAGTGGCAGACAACATGGAACGGAACCAACCTCTTCAAGGCCCTTAATCCTCGTCCACCCCTTGATTTCGTCACTCCAGGTCCAATTGGAGCAGCAGATATCGTCGTATCCCACTCGACGATATACCAAGAAATTGTGGGATTCGGAGCAACGCTGAGTGCGTATTCTTTCTCGGTTCTAGTGTCAGAACCCCACTTAATGAACATATATAGCGGACTCCTCTGCTCTTTTACTCAATAACTTGAAGGTTTGGCATTGGTCGAAATGATATTGTCCTTATGATTAACCCGTGTACATCAGACGAAGAACCCAGCAAACTACTGGAGTTTACTCAGTTACTTGTTTGACGCCAAGGAAGCTGCGAATGCCGCTGGACTGAGTTACCTCAAGCTTCCTTTGGGCGCTACAGACTTTTCAGCTGAAGGTGCGCTTTATTTGCTGAATTCAAAGTGCCGATATTAATATGTTGCCCCCAGCTTATACCTTTGCTGATGTTCCAAATGACACGTGCCTCAAAGAGTTTGATATCAACAACGCGCCGTCATACATATTTTCGGTCGCCCGGGATATCCTGTCCGTAAATTCAGCAATGAAATTCCATGTTGTTCCTTGGAGCCCAGTAAGTGCCATTTTTCGATCACAAAATTCACAAGTTGCCCATGTGTATATAGCCAGCATGGATGAAGGAAGGTAATAAACTCAACGGCGGTGCCTTGAGGACCAATATGACGAGCGTTTGTGCGTGCATCGCGTCTTTGTATGCTCTCATTGTAGACTAACCGATCTGCAGATGCGAATTACATTCTGCGAGCGCTCCAAGGCCTGAAATTGAATGGCATTAATGTGTATTCAGTCGCCATTCAAAACGAGCCAGAAGTCAACAACCCCACTTACCCGTCATCTACTATGTCTCCTCTTACGGAGGCAAAGATCGCGATGGCCCTCAGACCTCTTCTGAAGGAAAATGGGTTTCCTGCTGTCAAGCTGATCGGTACGTCTTGACATTCATGCCACCCGACCACGCTGATGTTCATGGGCGTCTTCCCCAGGATCCGAAAGCAACTGGAGCACTGCACTGGATTACCCCGTTGAGCTGATGCAAGTTGGGTGCGAACACTTTGACGGTGTTTCTTTCCACTGCTATCAAGGAAATGTCGACCAACAAGGGGAGTTTAGCACCCGTTATCCTAGCAAGGTATATCCCCTCTTTTGCTGTTTTTAGAGCGGACTCCCTGACTTATCATCCGTAGGAAATTTACATGACAGGTGTGTTACAAATTGCACCATCGCAATAGCGAAATTTTAGCTAACGCGAGCGTGTTTGAAAGAGTGCTCCGGTATCAGAGGAACAGATTGGTGGAACGACATCAAGGTTCGTCTTGTCTAACGATTCTTTTGCTCGTCTTCTGATTCCCAAAAAAGTGGTACACAGACAATATGTACGTTGCTTCGTTACGGTACAGACGTGTGATACTGAACCATATCCAGCTTTATTGGTGCACTTGAACATAATGCGAAAGGTGCATTGATGTGGAATCTCGCTCTGGATGGTAGTGGCAACCCTAAGTATCCTGGAACGCGTAGTTGCGCCAGCCCAGGGTGCCGTGGCGTTGTTACAATTAACAGTGATGGCACTTGGACCGTCAATCAAGAGTGTATGTACTTTCCATTTTTGCCCTTTATTCACTTCTAGCCGTGGCTCATTCTCAGAATTGTAGACTATATGATGGCTCAAGTGTCGAAAGCCACCATCCCGCGCGACATTGACGGCCCCTCTGGGAAAAGAATCAAGGTCGACGTCAATGGCGATTTAGGCTGGTCTCTACGCGTTGGGGCGTTTATGACAGAAAGGAAAAATCCAACGGATTGGCTTCGCTATTCGTTGGTTGTCCTAAACTGTGAGCAAACAAACAAGCTACAGGTTCTCGCTTTATTCTAGAACATGGACTTACTACTTGCGCACAGGGAATGACAGTGTTGGTGGCTGGAATCCAACCCCTATCAAGACGACGATCCTGTTCCATGGCAAGCAGGTGCGTACTCGTCGGTGCTGATACTAATTTTTGGAACTGTCATCCTAATATACTATGTCCGTGAATTAGGCCACCTATACCTTCCCCGTCGGACTTACCACACTTTGGTGGTACGGTAAGCAAAGTTATGACGTCTTATTATTTCATGAAACTAAGTTATGATTATTTAGCGCCTACGAGTGTTAGTCTTGACGACGAGCCGCAGCTTCCCGCCTTTTCCGAACACGAAGGAGTTCAAACGGCGTTTGAATTCATGGATCAGTCAGAGGCGTATTAGATGTGTAAACCGCGTAACTCTACTGTCTGGAACAGTACATGTGCTCCTGCTGCGGTATCGTGCCGTGCTATTTTTTTCTGATTTGTTGACTGTTGAATAATTTATCCTTCATTTATATTTGCTGATCAAATGTGTACAGTGGGAATCGAAACATGTTCTTTTTCGATCACTCTCATCCCTTGTCACCCTTGCTATGAATAACGAGACCAGAAGGTGCACAGCACCCGATTCCAGGGAATAGGGTAAGGTAATGCCCGATCTCCGTCGAGGAGGTGGAGTAACTACCTTGTGTATCAATGTCAGGAGATGTCAGCCCGTCCAAAGTACATAACAAACTTGAAGCTTGATGCCTGACAGCGCACGGTGATTATACTTCATGGGTTAACTCACGGTTATCGGATGCGATGCTTCTGGTGTTGGGATGCGGACCGCCCCTTCAAACTCTGTGTGCGCCAATGTGATGAGCTGCACTTGCCTGTCTTATTCTTGTTCAAACAGGAGGAGATCGGGAGTAACTCCGTCAGGTGCCACACTCGACGGTACTCCACTGAGAAATGCCCATGGTATGTTATCATTATCTCTCTCTTATCTTGTGTGAATATGTCTGATTGGTGAGCTGCGTTCGACCACGGTATCCTGATCCAGAGCAAGCGATATTCATGGATCCACACCCAAAGCCCGATATCATTGTTAGATCGGGAAGATTGTTTGTGGATGTGGTACTTGGTCGCGCGACGCGCTCAATCATCGACTTGTCTCTTTTTTTGACTGCGAGTAGATGTCGTTCCTTGGTTTCTTGCGTGCTAGTGTTTCTGGAAGGTGCTTTATCTTTCTCGTCATCTATTGACTGACAGAATTTGATGAACAGTTCATAACCATATAATAGGGCAAAACTCCTTTCAGAGAACGGTAGGAATGTGGGGGGTCCATGTGACGAGACCTCTCCGAGTTGCTAATTACACAACATTCAGCCTGCTCTGTTTTGGTATGTGTGTTTTATTGAAGCAGGTGATGATATCTCCTTTGATATATGCTCCATGAAGACGCAGCTTGGAGGTTTCAATTCGCCGTGTAGCGTTTTCGTATTATCGCCGAACATAGATATGTTCTGGATAGACAACCCGCGACGAGATCGGGGGAGGAAACAACTTCTCATAACCTTCAATCATGCGAAGTTTTTGCTCCTTCCTAGCTGTTAATCAAGCCATCATCGGCAGACCGCAGGAACCAAAGAACCACCCGCTCCTTACTGATATGAAGCTGCCGTTTCTGCTGAGAGTGGCTTCTTGGGTTGACTTGACATATCGCGAGCCATGCCCATTTCAATTCGCTGGGGGCAGTTATCGTCCCATGATGTGCTTCGGACTATGCGTCAAGATCTTATGTCCACTTTGTAATGGACGTCATCCTCTGCCACTATGGTCTGATAGCCTGCAAAAAAATTTGCTCGTCAAACAGCTAACTTGGTGCAAGCCTCCTCGACCGAATCAAAATCAATAAATGCTATCGATCCATCTGGCCCTGATACTTTCCCTGACGCTTGGGTCCCTCATGTGAATTATCACGGGAGCTTCAAGAATAGCCGCGATTGTGGCTCGTACTCCCCCCCTCTTGAACTGACAGCTTGTTGGAATCACCCACTTCCCAAAAGCGTGTACATACCACGAACGGACGGATTTTCGTCACCTGTCAGAATATCTGCCCCTTCGATCTATACTGTTTATAAAGGCCCCCTTCGTTCATTCTTTCAGACAGGCTCTTTTCCCCCACTTCCCTTTCCTTGTCATCACGATGCCTGCGGCACTCTTTACATGGATCCCGACGATGGTGTATGTGGCTGGCATCATCTTCAGCTACGCCGTTTACTATTGGTATATCTCCTCGCGAACTACCTATCCTCCTGGGCCGAAGCCGTTGCCCTTGATCGGTAACTTGCTGCAGATACCAACGGAACGGCAAGAAGAAGTGTTTGCTGAGTGGGGCGCACAATATGGTATGTTGAACGACTTCATACTTGCATGGATGAGCTGACATAGAGCACAACGCGCAGGCGACCTCGTGTACATAAACGTATTGGGACAGCCGATGATGATTCTGAATTCCTTGCAGGCAGCCCGAGATTTGCTTGATAAAAGAAGCTCGATATATTCCGATCGTCCGCGCTTCGTTTTATTGTCGGAGATGTGAGTCTTTATTATTTTTTTCTGGAATTCAAGGACGCTCACCCTTTTCTTCAGGATGGGCTGGAAGAACGCGTCCACGCATATGAGATAGTATGTGTCGATTCCGAAGCTTATGAACATGAACCTTTGTTAATTTCTTGATTCGGATGCATGCAGCGGACCTCGATTCCGAAAGCATCGTAAATTCATCAACCAAACCTTCAACCAACGAGCCGTTTCCGCCTTTCGACCTCTCCAGGAAAAAGCAACATCCGTTCTCATCGAGGACTTGGTGCATGAACCAGATGCTTTCCTCGATCATCTTAGACGGTCAGCGAACGTTATTTTTCGGCTTATTTATAATTTACTGATTATCCGTGTCCCTCAGCTTTGCTGCGTCTACCATCCTTAAAATTACCTATGGACGTGACGTCACCTCAGTGGACGATCAGGTCGTTCGTTTGGGTTAGTTTCGGTATGGCTACTTGAATGAACCGATTTAAATACCGTCTACTTTAGTGGAGCGCGCTGCCAGTCTCACTAGCGAAACGCCCTCCGCAGCTGGAAACCTTGTGGATTTTTTCCCGATCATGAAGTGCGTTCGAGCTCCTGATCGCGCGCCGAAAGCAAACGATGACCCTTTATGCTTTTAGATATATTCCTACCTGGGCGCCATTTTCGGCATTCAAAATTCGAGCTGAGGAAGTCAAGAAAGCGGTCGATGCCATGATGGAAGTCCCCTTCCAGCAGGTGGTAGACGACATGGTTCGTTGGCGGTTCCCGTCTTCGTCTCGAAAGACCATAGGCTGAAACTTGTCTGGTCTTCTATTTCCAGAATTCAGGAATCGCTGTTCCGTCCTATACATCAATGCTCTTAGAGTCTCATCGTGATCCTGCTGGAAGCATAGCGTTCGAGGATGAGGAAGATATTAAAGGCTCGGCGGGCACATTATTCGCAGGTAAGGTGCCTTCTTTGTGCGTGGCTTCTGCCGCTGTGGTATGGAGAAGTGTTGGCGACATCTAACTCTTTTTTCTCAGCTGCAGAAGATACGGTATGACCTCTAGAACCTCGTCGAAGGACATGTGTACTGAAATCGTGTCTCGGCGTCCGTCGATAGACAGTCGCGTCATTGCAGACTTTTATTCTCGCCATGTTGCTTCACCCTGCGGAACTCAAGAAGGTCCAAGAGGAGCTTGACCAGGTTGTTGGCACCAATCGCCTCCCCAATATTGACGATAGGCCTTCCCTTCCATACCTAGAATGCGTCTTAAAGGAAGTACTACGGTGAGTAGTCACATTACGAGGCTAGCCTGCAATTACACCCGCTATTTGCTTCGTGTAAAATGGCATCGTCTCTTTTCAAAGGTTAATGCTCAGTTTACTGACTATCTATCAAGGTGGAATGCTCCCGTACCGTTGGGCATGCCCCATCGACTCATGGGGGAAGACTTCTACAAGGATTTCTACATACCTTCCGGCACGACGGTTTTGGCAAACATCTAGTAAGTCGCTTTCCTCGAACATACTATACCGCTCTATCCCATCTCCCTTAATCCCCCTTCGGTCCCATACACCATTCTATTCATTAAACGCCCCACAATTGAATGTTTCCCTATCTGAACAAGCCAAATGGCTATATTGTAATCATCACGGGTACTTACTCACGTCTTCATATCTGCTCTCTATTTTTACAGTGCCATCTTACGGGACTGTCCTGAACCCGATGCGTTCATACCCCGACGCTATCTAGATGACGACAGCCTTCCTGATCCCCACGGGACTATCTTTGGCTTTGGAAGAAGGTAAGCGGGGTCTGCAACTTTTTCTTGCTTTTCGGAGCATCCTACGTTATTCCTCCATTGGCGACTTGTTGTCATTCCTCACCTCAGCTTAGCTCCGACATAGAGTTACATATGAGTCTCGTTGCTGACATGACCGTCTGTTTACAGGATATGTCCTGGTCGTTATCTAGCCGAGTCCAACTATTGGCAGCTCGGAGCAGCCATCGCGGCTTGCTTTGACATAACCAAGTGTCTCGATCAGAATGGGCAAGACGTGAATGCGACATACGATTTCTCACATGGCTTCATTCGGTGAGTTATACTCATAGTCTGGTGCCTTAAATATCCGTTGACCTGTGATATGCTCGATCTTTTACTACTCCAGGCGTCCAAAGCCTTTCAAATGCAACATTAAACCTCGGCCAGAGATGAAGGCTCTCCTTGATAGCATCGCGAGTCACAAATAAGCGAGTATCATTGCTTCGGTTACTTTTCATCTAGGTTTGCCTCGACTCTAGTTTCTGCAGGCATCCATAACCACATCATTCAGCATCCTGGAATGCAATTCCAACCCCATTAATTCTCTATGGGGTATATCATGTATCCCTTCCATTCAGGCACTTTCATTCTTAGTCGCTATGCTTTAAGCTTACATTGCCTGGACCTCCTAGGCTCTTCGTTCTCTAGTTTCGTCGCCCTTAAGTTCACAATTCCGATGTACTATCAAGATGGAACTTTCCTCCTCAGCATTTGGCATTCAACTTCTGGTACCTATGTGTATTCGGTGTATTTCTTTTTCTGTCGTATTTATTTATTCAACACAGTCTTTCATTTCGTCGTTTCCTTCCTGTTCTCGAATGTTCTCGCGTGTGTACTTTCAGTATGCTTTACATATAATCGTGGAAGTATCATGACGTCGATAGTCGATCTGTATCCTGCATACTTGCTATATCATCGTAAATTTGGTCCGTTTTATTTTATCGCGTTACTGCCCTCGTTCAACCCAAAGGTTCCCCTCGACCAATAGCCCCTATTTCTCCACAAATTAGTCTGCTTCGGGAAATACATTCCCATTTGGAAATTTCCACTTACTCTCATGTCTGAACCTGCCTCTGATTCGACTTCGACGACCACTGTCACACAAAATCCACTACCCTTACCGGCTCCTTCTGATGCGGTAGAGACAGATAACGTGGTACCCAAACTGGATGTAAGCACCGGCGAGGCGGTCAAGCTGGACGCGCTGGGACCTCTTATAGTTAACAGCGACGGGGTGCGTTTCTCTTTCGTTCCTCAAAATGCTTTAAAAATTGCTAATGCAACTTTGGTTTAATTTCCCCCCTTTGACTGCTTTATTGGCCGTTCTTCCTGAACTTTGTCCATGCCGAATCCTTTCTACCTGACATCATGGACTATCCCGCCGCTGGAAATATGGTCATCGTGATGTATTGCAATTGCTGCTGTCATCCTATCGCATATCCTTCTAGACGCTATCCAGAATTGACGATTGGGCCCAAATGACGGAGCCCGAGCGGGAGCGCACCTTGAGGGTACTCTCAAAGAGGAATAAGTGAGTCTTACCGAACCCCGCCTCCTCGTTCCCGTTGCCCCTGGTTCAGATCCTCCTTTACACACCGACGATGCCTCTGAATCTGCAGAGCAAATCTATACACCCTTGATTGCGGATTGTTTGGGGTGCTCATACAGTTTGCCGTCTTCTTTTATAACTCTTTCCCCATCAATTTGTCTTTATCACCTTTAAAGCTTTAACACTTCATACCTCGTTCCTTGGCTGCCAAAGTGTTGTTTTGGAGGACCACGAGACGATTTGTTCTGAAGAAATCACGACAATCATATCGTCGGATTTTCCACAATCTTCATATAATCAATTTGTACGACATCGTCGGAGCATCTTTCGGCTCCTCCATCTATTACTTATTGCACGTCATACGCTCGGGCATGTCCAGCTCTCAAACCTGCGACTGTAGCCTTCTACAGACAGGACTTCTTGATCCCCCCTGATCTTCTTTGATCCTCACAATCGCCCCCCCTTTTTTACTTACTTTTCCTTCCTTCTTGACTTCACCTCCGTCCCGTCTCGATTCTAGTTAATCGGCACAGATGTCGAGATATGCAGGGCTTTGGATCTCTTCACTATCTTCATTTCCGTCTGATTCTCCCGTACACGACACTGACAACACGCTATTTTTTTTCTCTTAGGCTCCGACTTGCTGCTCAAGGGGAAGCACCAGCGGGAGAGAAACTCTCCGCCCTGAGTTGAAACACGCACCAGCTAACAGGCCACTAATTGCGAGTCGAATTTTTTGTAGTCACCGAATGTAACAATTAGCAACTGCAAGCCAATTTATGCACCACTTCTACAACGAGCAGAGTAGCGCATAAACTGAAAGAGTAAAACAACAGACCTTGAGGTCAATAGGCCGAATTCAAAGCAAAGGCATCCATAAAAAACAAACTTCCATATAACAAGAAAGGTATTACATTAAAAATTAAAACAAGCCCAATAAGTCTTCTTGCTGATTCTGTGGTTGACTGGCAACTGCGGGTGTTTGGGGTGCGGGTGTCATCGGCACTGCACCAAACGCTGACCCAACACCTGTTCCTCCAAATCCTCCAGGGGCAGCAGGTGTAGCGGGAACCATAGACACCCCTCCAAATATCGAGACAAGATCGTCCAGTGGGTTGCTTGATGTGCCTGCCAGTAGGTTGGCAGCCGCTGGGGTTTGAGAGAGCACTTGCGTTGCGGCAAGTCCAGAGGGCTGGCCCTCTGTTGTGGGCAAATCGTCGAAGTCCCTGAAAGAAAATGAGGCTGTCTGAGCTTGCAAATTAAACACGAGACAAAAGACCACGTACAAAAGGTTTTCTGCTTGTTGTCCAGCCACGACAGTCTGCAGCGCTTTTTGTGTAGAGAATTGATCCTCCTCCACGCTATAACACGGAGTATATTGTCAGTAAACAGGAGACAGAAAAAGGAATGTTGATTCACCCCTTGCGAACAGCATCTGCCCCGATACGGCCCTTTCCGATGAACGTCTCCGGTGGCTTGTGGTAGACACTGGCGAGGGTTCCAATCTCACCAAGAAGTTCTTCCAAAAGACCTGGTGAAACTGTTGTTCGGGGTATAGAGATTGGTGGTCTGTGGGCGAGAACAACCGCCTTGGCTGCTCCAGGATCCATGGACAGTAGGCGCCAGTAAATGTAAGCACGGTCCCTAACATCAGGAGAATCGCAATCTTTTGTTGCTGTGTTGAGAACCTTCTGTACAATGCCTTGTGAAGAGTCCGGTTTCTTAAGGAAAAGCTTCACAACGGCCGTGAGGGTTTGCAGTTGCACCTAGAGAAAGATTTGGTGAGAAATGGGTTCCTTCTTTTGTGAAAATATGTTTTACTGGATAAGACTCCTCTGTGAAAGTGTCGACGAAGATGCTAAGCAGCTCATCAGCGTTGTCGATGGTGTTGGCGTATTCTCCGATAATCCAGATGAGTGACGCCTTCGCTTCTGGTTCGTCTAGCTCATCCAGATTGGAGCAAAGGATGGGAATGATTCCTTCGTACGTTGATGGATATTTTCGGAAAATGTCCTATGCGAGGCGTTAGGCATATGTAACGTTAGTAGGAGAAAAACACACCTTCATCACAACGACTGCCTCCTGAACGACGTAGCTCACTCGAGTAGCGATCAATTCTAGCAAGACATTGACACAACGCTCAGCAGCTGCGTCGATCTTTACGGCGGTCTGTCCAATAGCTTTGATGCTCTTCCTCACGAAATCGACGTCAACTTCTGAAGCATACCTGAAAATCTACATTTAGTCAATCACTTTGGAAGCAAACTAACGCCACTCACTCTTTGAGTTCGCTGAGTAGGGCGTCCACGTTGTTTTCCGATGCCAATCGGACCATGATATCCAACTTCTCAATCTTGACATACAGCGGGTCGTTGTACTTGCAGAAGAATACTCGCATCTCGTTGGACAAGATATCTGCTCGCTTCTGGAGTAGGAGGTTGATATTTCTGAGCGCAACCCATTGGACCTCGGGTGGCGATGAAAGAAGAGTAACCAGTGGTGGTGCCATCTTCCGGACAAGCTGCTTATTCAGATCTTCTCGTCGAACATGTCGCATGTGGATCATAACGACCTGAAACTGATGAGCGCAGTATCACACTATCACTTTGAAGGCATGCGTACCTTGACGGCAGCCAGAACAACACTTCCATTAACATGCTGGAATTGGGGAACAACACGTTCGCAGATATGTTCGCTCTCCTTATCGTCTTGGGCACTATAACGGGCCAGGGCATTGAGAATTGCTACTCGCCCCCATTCAGAGCATTCATTAAGAGCGATGAGCAGTTTGTTGAGGATGGATGGGGTAATGATAAAGACTCCTGGGTCGTTTTGTGAGTAACCTGGGGCAGAGGTAGCTGCAACATGGATGTCCGTCAACGCTGCCACAGTATTGGCAACAACCTTTCTGAAATTCAGATAAATTTAGCAAATCATGCAAAAGACGACTCACCATAGGATTGCTGTCTGCAATCATCTCCTGTAGCTGCTCCAAAAACCCATTATCAATCACCAACTCCGGCTTCAGATCATACAACTTGGCCACGCACAGCGCTGCCGTCTTCCGCACATACGGATTTTCATCTCGCAGGCACTTTTGTAGAGGATCGCAAAGATAGTCGATAATCTTCTCAGCACGTAAACATCCCATGGTCCTGATTGCAAGGGCTCTAACAAGTGGGTTCGGGTCATCGGTATCCTTTACAAACGTGTTGACGGCCAAAATGACGAGTTCTGGCTGAGTTTTTGCATAGTTCATCAGATACAAGTAGACCAGCTTCTTCTGCTCCAGATCATCGGTTTGCATGTTCTTCAGAACATCGGGAAAGAGTCCACTGACATCTACATAAAATATCAGCGAGTGGACCCTGGTGTTCCACAAGAAAGCAATCAACCTTTCCCGACAGTCATTGACGCGATGGTTCTCTTGATAGCATCCTTTCTTTTATCTCTATATTCGCTGTTTAGATCGACACTAAGTTCGTAGTTTTCGCCCTTTCTTGGAGCCCGTATGCTCATGGAGGAGATGTGGTTGAGGGAGGATGAGGATTAGGCGGGTGGATGATGAGATCAAAGCTGTGCTTGGCGTCTCTCCTGCTTTGTTTGGCGACGTCCATCTTTCGACTTCCGTTCCACCACCATCCGCTACAAATTCATTCTTAAATATTCTAAGGAGAGGAAATCTTAGTTTCTTTTATACAGGTCTTGTTCAGGATTATTAGAGATTGATCATGTTCAAAAAACCTCTGAACAATATCAAGACATCTGCCCCTTTACGGAGTTCAGACCGTAGAAAGCTCAAGCAGCGGGTCATGGCAGCATATCAAGTCTCATCGGAAGATGGAGACATTTTGGTGCCAGACGGAATCATGTCGACTAAATTCAGTACCCACATCGACGAACACGGTGTAGGTTGTTCTATTGACTCAAAATCGTCGTCTTGATTTAGTTTTCTAGGTAGCTTATATCGATCCTGAGGGAACTCCAGTGTGGTTTACCATCGGAAAAGGCAATGAAGAATTAGTCCCATCTGTGTACACCCTTTGGAAGAAGCACGATTTACTACCGTTCCTGACAACGCCTTCAGCTGTTATTCCAGTTCTTGTCGGTGGTGCCGATTTGATGATTCCGGGTGGTCAGTAACTCGTAACTTTCGAGTTTTAATTTATAACAGGACCTGACGCGTTTACCCAAGCCAGTCATAAGCTGTCCACCTTCGCTAAATGAAGGACAGCTAGTTGCAATCCGTCAGTATTCTAGGAAAGACGGTACACCTATGCTTTCAGCACCTCTTGCTGTTGGGCGAATGGCCTTATCAAGTGACCAGATACGAAGTGGGTCCACAGAGAAAGGAAAAGCTGTACTCGTCTGGCATACCTGGAAGGACCACCTCTGGGATATGGGATCCAAGGTTGATCCACCACCTGATTCACCCATTCTCGCTCCTCCGAGTCAGGAAGAGGGTTCATCATCTGAGAGCGACGATGCACAGGATGACAAACTGGTAGAAGGAGCTGCTGCGCTGACGCTTGATGATTCAGTGGAGCCGACTCGGGACACTTCACCACAGACGACCTCGGTTACATATTCTCCCTTGGAGGTATCAGAGCTTTTGAATAAAGCTCTTATTCATGCGATTGGCACGTCTCTTTCGGACCTCCCTCCGTCTAGTTTTCCGATGCCGGCTACCCTGTTTTATCAGAACTATATTTTACCCGCACGACCAGCCTTTCCTACCCGTGTCCTTCCACCTGTACTTTTTCCATCTGCTAACGCCGGTGGTCAACCCCCTACCATCGAAACAGAGATTACTATCAAGACATCTAGCCACAAATCTTTGACAGCGTTCCTCAAAGCGGCTGAGAAAGCCTCTTTGCTTGTCCTCAAACCTCCGCAGAAGCGGCAACCCGATGTTCTTATCACAAGCATCAATTCGTCTCATCCTAGCGTTGCTTGCCAGCCAGCGTTTGTGACTGTTGGAGAACTTGAGGCGAGAGCCGCAAAGAAAGCTGCGAGGGAGGAGAAGCAGGCAGCCGAGTCTAATAATAAGGAAATCGAAGTTACGGAGCTGTGGAAGGCCCACCAAACCAGTGTAGAGATAATCGAGGGAATGGGAGGAAGGTTTGTTGATCATTCCTATTGGTCGTATGAAAAGAGGATGACGTTTGTCGCAACAGTAAAAATGATCTCTACACTTTCAATGATGTCAAAAATCTTCTCAACTCCTACATCGCCTCACACAACCTCGTCAACCAACGAGATCAGGAATTCATCAATCTCGACGACTTGCTCTACACAAACCTGGCCGTCAAGAGCAAAGGGGCGTCAAAAAAGGGCCAGTCGACTGATAACGACGCTGACGATCTCCCGCACTTCATGAAAAGGGGCGAACTCACGAAACATATCGTCAACAAAATGCAGAACTGGTATCAAGTCAAAGCCTCCGGTCATGACGCTGTAACCAAGTTCGTAATTATTTTTATATTATGATCTTTATCCGCTCCTTGAGACGATAATGATACTGACTCCTCGTATATTTAGGAAAGGAGCCCTGTCATCTATTCAGGTGGTCATGAAGATGCGACAAGGTCGGAAAGCATGCACGCTCATCACCGGT
Source organism: Panaeolus cyanescens (assembly GCA_002938355.1). Taxonomy (NCBI): domain Eukaryota; kingdom Fungi; phylum Basidiomycota; class Agaricomycetes; order Agaricales; genus Panaeolus; species Panaeolus cyanescens. Next base: position 4,657 of record NHTK01005981.1, on the reverse strand, counting down.
TTCGAGCCATTCCAGGTGTTTTCTGCTGAAGGAATGGCGGAAGACCTAAGAAAGGCCTGTGCAGGAGCGACATCTGTCTCACCTATTCCCGGGAAACCGGCGGGAGCTGGAATGGAGGTGCTGGTCCAAGGCAAGCAATCAAAGATCGTGGTAGAGTACTTGTTGGCCAAGGGTGTGCCAAAGAAGTGGATTCATGTTGCAGATATGTCTGGGAAGAAGTGAGAGAAAAGGTTAAAGCACTGTACTTTTAGTTTCTTTTGTTTTCATGTCGCATTGAACATTATCTTTTTAAGATTGTTTTCTCAGCACGCCATATTTCATGCGACATTCTCTGACATATCAGGATCCGAACATTCACAAGAAAAAGAGCACAATCCCGCCGCCACCATCATAACCGCAGATCCCAGATAGCCTGGATTGCGCCTGGATTCCTAATTTCACTCCCAAATATGATGGTTAAAATAATATGAACCTGAACTGGTCCAATTTCCAGTTTAAACCATTGTCTCCGTGATCGCCTACTAACGGCTATCGTCAATCCCGTGTATCTGGTGGATCTGAGCGGAACTCCATGGTTCGATATGTCGCCGTGGGGTGCTCAAAGCACAATGGACACATTGCTCAAGAAAAAAAAAACACCCTCGCAGCACTTCTTAATTTTCTTTTCAGGCAGAACAATGGACGACGATTGCACACCAGAAAATTCGATATTCTCCCGAGTTTTTCCATCATCTTTGACCATCCTGTTCTATGGGTCGCCTTTCTGATTCTTTACAGAGAGCTTGGGGCCAAGTCTTGAGTATCTGCCCGAGTCTTTCACTCTTCAGTACTTCAGACCTCTTGGCGGTGTGTTGATAGCTTGGTACCGGCCAGATACCCTAGCGCAAAATTAATCGCACCCTTCTCATTTGGAACCGGATGGTCTTTGAGCCAATATAAAAAAAGATGAGTATTCAATACGAGTTGTCGGGTCATCTAAGATTAAATATCGCAAATTAGGACCATCACAAAATTGAAAGCAGTGTCCGAGTAATTTCATGGAACCAAAAAGTTGTTGTCATTTTACTTTCCAATGAAGACAACTTATTTCGAATATAGGTACAAGTCTCCGATCCGTGAAAGGTTTTGAGCAATTTTGGAAATATCATTGACGGCGCAGCGTGCGCGCCATCGATATCCGAGTATTTACTCGTCTTAAATTCATGTTCATAACTGAATAAGCTTTCATCCAGTCATGGTTCTAACCCCGACTCAAAGCCCCTCCACCCCAAAATATAGCCTCGGGGCAAGTCAGCGAGAAGACATAAAGACATGCTTTCAGGTTCTTACATACCCTCATCTGTCAGAAATCAGAAAAGGGTGCAATCTTTGAGTATTAGTGGTCTAGGCATTGACATTATCGATGCTTGAACGTCGGAAGCTCAGGTCCTTAAAAAGACCTTCACTGCGTATAGATCTTGTCGTGGAGAAATTATTTTTTTGCCGTTCATATTCGAGGTGCTTTATGAAAGTTCATACCGCCCTACTTACAACTCATCAATGAGCAATATTATCGGACAATATAAGATATTTGATAAAAGATATATTGACATCCACACTATAATTAGGCAGCTCATTTGACGGACTACTCTATCATTGTTTCTATCTGAATCGATCTTCCAACCCCATATATATGTTTTATCAACACGGGATAGAAGCCCCCTCAAGGCTTCAAGCTGCCTCATGCATACCACGTTTATTTCATTTCACTAAAGACCGCAGAGTAACCCCGTATGCGGGAATAACGTCGACGCCCTCAGATAGCTGAATAAGTTAACATTGGATGAAAAGGCACTCACATGTGTATTTCAAAGCAGGAAAGCAAGTATGACAAGACTCAAATATACCAGAGTCATCCCATCCACATACCTTTCATTGGAAGCGCGTGCAGTGGCATCAACGTCAGCTAGCGCCCAAAAACTTGGGCGATATCACATCTATGACGTCACGCTCACCACTCAACTAGAAATCCAATCTGAACTCGAAAAAAGAGCCCATCGTACCTAGAGCTCGACAACAATACCTTTAGGAAACTTGAAAACATATATTTTCAAAGACAAACCCGCGGAATCATCATAAATTACCCACAGTTATACATTTCAAGACTTCAGTGAAACACGGTGACATAGATTCCGAAACGAGCCTACAGCTCCTCCAAGTTTCGGCCTAGAATCCCCTCTTCCGGCGGCATGTGAACAACCTTGTCAATGCCTATGTAGACGTTCATAGATATGGGCCGATAAATCCAGACCTCGCCCTCTTCCATGAGGTCCAGGGCATACTCACGTCGCACAGGCGGGCTCCCGACGCTCTGCTCAACCACCACAATCGTTCCCATTTCACATGGTTTCAAGGGCATTCCGTCCTCGATCTCTGCTCCATTGGAGGGTGACGGCACAGCACCCTCGACAATAACCGCGGTGTGATCTGGTGCTCCAAGAATGCAATGCCCTCCCGCCATGGCCCCTTTCATCCCAACCTTGGCCAGACGCCATTCAATGATATCTCCCCGGCGAATACGGTCATCCCCACCGCGCCATCGTCCCTCCATCGATGCTCCTTTGTTACTGGCCCGGCCGTAATAAATAAGATGCCCATGTGTCCTGTTCGTGCTCGGCACTGGTTTAGGGACGTAGTCATACTGCGCAAAATACTTGAGTGCTTCGTTTGCAAGATCCCAGCATTCCCCACGAGCGCAATATTGGCCCGTCCCCACAAATGACTCGGCAAAGAGTGCAATCGTCTCTCCATACGTTTCATGGGCCTCTACAAGTTCCGCCCTGCCGAGGGGTTCGGGTGGGGGCAGAAAACGAGCGCTCCTTTTGACCTTATTTGGGTTGTTGAGGTCCTGAACGGTTACAGGGGTGGTGTATTCCACAGTACCCCAAAATATGCTGAGATCGGGGAAATATATTCCAACCCATGCTGTCTTCTTGGAGCCTACATACATCCAGGAACAGGTGCGATTATAGCCGTCCTCAGCTTTCAGGCATGAAGGTAAGATGGAACCGCCTCCTGACTCAAACCAAACAGTATCCCAGTGGGTAGACGGGAGGAAGTAGTGTGCGACATCATGAGCAGCTGAACCATGTTTGCTCGGAGGTGGGTAGGAGGGTGTCAACTGTGGGTCGTTGTCGGAGTTGATATTGGAAGCCTGCGAAGCGTAATCCTCCCGTATGACGTTTCTCGAAGTGGGGTTGGTCCGTGTGGGAAGAGCAAAAGGGACGGAAGAATTAGAGTCTACAAGCGATGAGAGGATTATGACGGGGAAACAAGAATAAGATTGAGTTTTGGTCTGTTACGCTTCTCACAATTGGCGTCTACGCGTCACGTAAACCCAAGAAACGATGAGATCACGCACTTCCAGGTAACCGTGAAGGGTAGGTTGAAAGTTCTGGTTTGGTCTGGACAAAATAAGCACATAAGCACAACAGTCATCGAATGAGAAAATCTCGCCAGCGCAACCGTCATACTCACGGAATGGCGAATTGGTGGTGGAGCTGAAGAGGGATCATGAATCACAGGTCCACCCGTTGACTTGGTTTCAGTAGCATTGACTGGAGGAGAGAAATTCGCAAAGAATTCGTCCAGCCAACTGAAAAATACAGCCTTGTCTTCGGCTGAGAGGTTGGTCCAATCAATCTTAGTTTCTCCATCCAAGTGACTTGTCGCATCTACTGAATTATATGATGAAAATTTAGGCCTAGTATCTCTCTTGATAGGCGGTGGGGGCCCAAGCTCCTGAGATACTGGAGCTGCAGATGCTGTACTCAATGTACTGGGTGATCGAGTTGGTAACGTAGGTGCAAATGCTGCAGGCTTGTTTCCCCGCGAGGGAGGGGGAGGAGGCGGGGATTTTCCAGCCACAGCAGCAGCAGCAGAAGAACTTCGAGAAGGTATTGGAGGTGCTGATGCTGCTGAAGGACCTCTGCTCAGAGAAGGTGAAGCAGGGCTTGAGGTTCTACTAGGAGGTGGCGGTAAAGCTGCGTTAAGAGTCGGCTTGGTGTTGTGGTTCACAAGATGACGAGGCGGCGGAGGCGGTGGTGGTGGTGTACCGCTATAGGGATCCCAGTTCGTATTTTTCAGAGGCACACTGTGGGATCCATGTTGGCTCGCAATGTCTGGCTACAGCCATCACAGCAGAGATCATACCTGGTATTCCTATCGCGAACATTTTGGAACTTTTCAACGCCAGAGCTAGTAGTTTTACTCGCTTTAGCCTTTAGTTCTGCAACTGTAAAAGATATTGTTTTAAGTTTCAAGTTGACCCTGATATGAATGCTTTAAAGTAGTACATGATGGCATTTGACTTGAATGGCGTCAAAATCTAACAAAAAATCTGCTCTGATTATAAGCTAGTGTAAGCTTGAAACTGTTGTTTTGCTTACTCGTTGTCAGCCTAGAATGAATAACTGGCACAGATGCAAGCAATTCGAGACACCAATAAAGCAGATTCTAACGACCATGATACTTAATCGTTTGTTGCACAAGCTGTCACTTGTTTGGCGCCATCCTTCGATCCACACAATGTCGGCTTGCCTCGGCTGACAAAACGAGAGTCAAACCGTGAGAGTAGTGCTGTTCAAAGTTGCTGCAGGAGCTGCAGCTGCAGCTTGCA
>NHTK01005980.1:0-33320 GCA_002938355.1 Panaeolus cyanescens | reverse complement strand
CTCGTCTCTTCTTCCGCATCCCTCACAAACCGGTGAGTCAGCCTTCCCTATCGTGTGTAAATATTTCTTCAGCTGTACGTGTCCCGTCCTTAGTTGAAATACGATGCTGGCTTGTTTCCTTTGCATACAGTTTGTGAGCTTGCTGAAGTTCCTCGAGGGGAGCGTAGGGTCGAATTTTGTGATCTTCTCGTACCGCTTTGATCTCTTCCATTCGTCCTTCCTCCTCTCGGTGATACTCTTCATCAACCTCTGTCGAGTGGCCGCCTTACTCACTGGGACCTCTTCCTCGTCGTCTCCAGAAGCCGTCGTCTCTTCCTCGTCATCCTCTCCTCTTCCTCGTCTGTCCTCCGTAGCCTCCTTTGCCGCCTCGTCAGCTCTCTCGTTCCCCTCCACTCTTGACCTCCTTAACCTTCTTGTTCTGGCATCAATCCACGACCACAGCTCTCGACAGCTTTGCCGGCTTGATATCATCCCTTGCGAGCGCTCCAAAGCTTGAACACATCAACGTCACGATATCAGTCAACATTCGACAAGATGGAGATCCCCTTTACGACGACATTTTATTCCCTTCCCTGACAGCCATTATATCCAGCCTGTTGAAATATCAATCCCTGGTGGAGGTGGACGTACACCTCAAGTTTTGCCTTGGACAGGGTGTGCCTTCGGAGATTCTTTCGGATGAAATCTTCATTCCGCAGTTACGAGCGAAGATTCAGGGCATAGAACAGGAGGCCAATGTTACATTTCAGACATCTTTTTCGTCTGTCCGGAACGTTGGGAGCAGTTGGCGTAGGCGTCGTATAACGTACCGATCGGCTTTCACCAACTTCCACCCTAAGCAATCCAAATTTTAATCCTAACACTATCACAAAGGAATTTATTTATTATGAGTTTTATTTCCAATTCTTCATATCGACCTACAGCTCTGTTTGATGTATGTAAATTATATCAAATGTCAGGATATGTCTTGAAGCCTTGTAAGGGTAAGACCAGTTCGAGGAATAAGTGTAGTGTTCGTAACAGGGTAATCAAAGACCCTGAGCCTCGAGGACGCGATATGATATTCCATGTTTATTCGCGTGTTTTCCAATCAATTTTGAGTTCATTTTGTCAGAAAAGCCGAGTCGTCAAGGCGATCATGGGGTTTTTGGTTGCCAGCCTGCAAGTTGTCGCCTACAGACTTTGAGAATTGAGACCCCAATTTAATTTCTTCTGTGAGACGTGCATAAAAGAGTTTCTCGTATGATGCCTTTGTTGAAACCATTGACAAGTTTTTATGGATGTATGAGGTTTAGAACTTGAAAAGTAACGCTGGATTAACCAAAGCAGCCATTTGGAGATTTGATATGTTTAAGCAGGAGCTGGTGTCTGGGGTCCTTGAAGGATCATGACAAGAGGTGAATTATCATACAGTCCTTTCTGAGCTCCTCTCTTCTCAGCGTTCTCACCGTTTTTTATTCGTTCATATTTTTCCTTGTTTAACGTCTTATTCTCTTGCCATCATCATTGACTGACTGACTTGTTGATTCATTTACTGACTTTCCTTGATTTTACTCTTAACCTTTCTTGACTTTTTACAAGGATCTAACATCCGCTTCTGTTGGACGACGTATATTTAAGGGATCTTACCTGTGTTATATTGCTGTTTGCATTGCATCTTTAGGAGGACTTGGCCATTCGGGTACCCCTTTGACTTTGGCTATTTCGACGCGTCGTTCAACCATCGCACGAAGATTCAGACTATAACCCAACTTGCATCCAAAAACACGTCGACTCGTCAATCCACGCGACTTTAACCCTTGGATAGACATAAAAACCACTCAGCTCCAATAGCACACACCCAGTTTGCTACGCAGCCAACCGAGACATCACTGTTACCCGGCTCTCTTGACAATCCAGAGGTTAACATCAAAGACATGTCTTACCACGACGACCTCATGCGCTCTACAACAGAGCATACAGAAGTGAGCAGCATGCTTCTCACAGGAGACGAAGATTATGGCCAGGATATTGTTCGGGGTGTCGAGTTGCCAGCACCCTTGCCCCCTCTCTCGCCCAACCACAGCGCCCATTCCCATTTCATGACAAAGAGCCCAGCCTCATCGGCCTCTGGTCAGACGGCCCTTACGACGCGCACTGTGGCTATCATAAAAACACATGCACTTCAGCATCGTTTCGATATCGAGAAAAGGATTCAGGAGGCTAGCTTCGAGGTAAGTTGATTGCTTGATCTGCTACGTCATAACATTTATGATATCTTGCTTATCTCCATCCCCTTAGATTGTGAAAGAACGTCAGATGGAGTTTGACACAGAGACGGATCCAGATACACTCTGGGAGCTATTTGGAGAGGATACAGATGCATTGGCAGAGTTAGTTTACTTCTTTGCTGCATTTATACTTGAAACCGGCGCTAATAAGCTCTTGCTCTTTATCTTTTTTCTTCATGCACATCAACCATATTTTTAAACCTTGTATATCCATGCCTCATGCCCACTTGCCTACCGATCATGCGACATCAACCACCTCACCCTTGGATCTGTATCAACCAACCCCCACGTCAATCAAAAAATCAACATCCACGGTTCAACACACATGACGCGTATTTTTGCCTTAACCCACTCAAAATCCCTATAAATACCTGGCCCTGGCTGACATTTTTTCATCGACTCTATTAACGTCCTCCACCTCCGTCCCATCCCGTGCACTTAATTCTCGCCCCAACAGAGGACCGGTTTGGGTATACGTCCTTGAGCGTCGACGTGCTGTTGAAGTGTGGAATACCCTTATGGGTCATCCAGACGTCGAAGTTGCTCGTGTTGAAGCCCCTAATTCGTTGCGTTCGCTGTACGGAATATCCGGCACCCAAAACGGTCTCATGGGTTCAGCTGATAATGAAATCGCCGAAATCCAAATCGCTTCTCTCTTTGCATCCTCGCCGCCTTTCCCGACCACAGATCTGCCCATTGAAGAGCTGACGGAGAGGTTGAGACTTGAAGGACATGATGGAGAATACTACGATGAAGGATATGCTGCTTCCAATGCGACGAATACGTCAGCTCATAATGCCCCCAGCAGCAGCAGGAGTGGAGGTCGTGCTTCCAGTGCAGGCCCTCGATCTTCAACTGGCAAGCCCCTGTTCCGTGCGCGCCCTCTTCCAGCAACTCTGGACAAGCCCGACATTGTGCCCCGTACAACACGCGCAGCTGCTCTTCGCGCTGGATTACAAGTTGATGCTACACCCACCCTCCCACGGGCGCCTCCCTCGAAAGAGCGTTTGGAACAGACTTTTGCAAATGTGCCCGGACACAAGAGGAAGAGCATCATTGCTGTGGCATCAACAGCTGCTCCGACAATCGCTCCTCGGATGACTAAAGCTGCGAGCTTGAGAGTGAACGGTGGTCATGTAGCTGGTCCTTCGGCGTCGTTTGCGCCTCCCAAGGCCCCTATGTTGAGGAAACGCTCCACTACGGATCCTGCTGCGAATGTGGAGGGTGATGAGGAGATGACCAAACATGGCCCAAGAAAGACGTTTGAGGGTGTTCCTGGGCATAAGAGGAGGGAGAGCATTGCTGTTGCGAGTGTCAAAGCTCCAACTGTTGCTCCCAGGTTAAATAAGAGTGCAGCGTTGAGGCAAGCGAAGGAGCAGGCACCTCCTACGAGCTTTATGTGTAAGTTGAATGACATCCTTTCCTTTATTTTCCTAGCGCAATCTGTGCCTTTCTTTCTTTCTTTCTCGGGTGGCCTACATGCTAACCAAACTCTGTTGCAGTCCGCACTTCTTCCACTCCCAAAACTCCCTTGTCACGGGCGGCGTCTCAAGATAATCTGAGTCCATCCCCAAAGCCTGCCCCTGTACCTCGACCTGCTTCACAGGCATCCACGAGGCTTTCAACTGTACCTACAACAAAACCCACGCCTGCCAGGTCATCATCAGTAGCAGGCGTTCGTGCTCCTCCTTCATCATTCAACGGTTCTCGTGTACCAGCGAGTGGAAAGGAAACACCCAAACCCACCAGGCCGGGACATGTACGATCCCAAACGACTGCTGCGAATGGTCATGTATTCAATGGCAACGATGACGATGATGATCATGAATTAGACGGTCCTACACCTGAGCCAGGAATGCAACCTCGCTCAAGTTCTACCATCCCTCCACGGTCGAGCTCTACTGTTCCTCCTGCCTCTGGAACAAGCAGGGCTAAGCCTAGGCCAAGTAGTATCGCAGCACCGCCTACTATTGCGCCACGCACGAATAGGAGTGCGGCGTTGCGTGCTGCGAAGCAAGAAGCTGAACAGGCTGCCGCGGCAGCAGCAGCTGCTAAGTTGGCCGCTAAGAAACCTGCGGTCAAGAAGGTGCCTCCTTCAAGTTTCAAGGCTATCCCCGTTTGAGGGGATAACAAGAAAATAGAGATTATCATCAGGGAGAAGGTGCGGTGTTGCTGGTTGGGAGCTTGGTGTGGTGAAGGCGGGGGTTATGGAGTGTAGTTGGGTTACAGGGGCTTCACTTTGGATCGGCAGAGACGAGGGCGGGATTTGGTCATCGAGCGCTGATGGAACCCTTAATTCTCAATCGCCATCATCTACATACATCACACGCCGATCCTCGAACTTTGGATGTGTTCATTTCGGATATCGCTTTCCGCGCCTTTTTTAGCTGCACGACCTTCACAACGTTTTGGCTTCAAGATAGCGATGTTGTTTGACTCTGCTGATGACGAGGATGCCTATCAGTCGTGGATCTTTTCAGAAGATTGGTGGTTACGCTTTTACGGTGGACATATATTGGGCTCCATCGTTCTGAAGGCTGTTGTTGGTGTTTGGTTGGAGCCCGAGAAGGTTGTCAAAAATATCTTCGCAGCAGACCAATGACCCCTCTCCACCACCTAAAGTACCCCGCTACTGGAGTTTCGAAGTTACGGGTTTGGAGACGCTTGTCATTCAACCACTTTCCGGTGCTATATTTAGGCATGACGTGAACAGAGGCACGATTCTGCGATGATGCTGGAGGCTATGATTAATCCCTTTCATGATGTACCAAGCCTCGCATGACGTTGGTCCGACTGCGCTGGAGTGGAAAGGTGTGCAGTACATTCCTCATCTTTGGGACAATTACCTTTTGGCCACAGGATATCGTCTGATATCGCGTCTTGACTCATCACTGGCGTTTAACCATTTACGACAATCTATATCGCCACACCTTGACATCAGACTTGCATTTCAAACTCCTTTGAGTCTCGAGGGTTTCGTCATCAAAGGGGATCTTGATTTAATCTCCTGCATATCCAGGGACATTATCTTGATTGATGAAAGGAGTGCACTAGAGTCTAATCCCAAAGAGTCTCTGAGTGCCCGGCGGCTACCAAAGTCCCTCGGTACCTCGTCGTCCTTGTCCACCTTCGGGACCCAGGCCTCAGCTTACTCGGAGACCCATTCCGAGGTCTATGTATTTCGGTCGGTGTGTTGTTTCCCCGGTGATATATTGAGGGACGGCACCACAGCATCAATCCGACAGCCTGAATCCACTCGTTCATTAATTGTGTCCTCGGGCGCATTCGTGTTCTCCTTCCTTTGTGCGGTGTTTTTCATGAAGGTTCCGTAATTGCCATCTATGATTTTCTCTGTTCCGTGTTTATCCTCCCTTTATTCCCTCCCTACATTTTGCTTCGCTCGCAGTTTATTTTGTCGATTATATGTGCCGGCACGATCTCTTCCTTTCCCTTATGACCTTTTCTCTGCTCCACGTCCTGTTCATCTCTTGATCAGGGGTGTAATTTAGACTGGATTATGCCCATCATTTCTTTGTGCTTCGCGTCATTTGTTGTTGTATCTCTATCTATCCATGCTTGGTTTTATCTTTCTTTTCGAATATGCTATCCATTATAACTTTTTCATCTTTCCTCGATGAAGCAATTCCGTTTTATGCTTGACTTTTTTCAGTAGGCCGGTAAATTCATTTCAAACGATTCCTATCTTTGATGCCCCACACAAGGCCTATCGTTTACTCTCGCGGGTTCATTCCAATGTCCTTTTGGCGTTAGACAGTTCGTGGGTTTAATACGTGGGTGCTTTGTGCGATGTGTACCATGCGCTGCATATCCATCTTGGGTTGGGTTAAATTACCATTCCTTCTGCAACTTTGTGATCACGAAAACGGATTCTTCCCGCCATCTTCTTCAACTCCACCTGCTGTTTACGATCATCTCTCTCTCCTTTTGGTTTCTCCTCACACTCTGGTTTTGAAATACATGCATGCGCATCTTACTTCGAATTCTTTGCTCACTCTATTGATTTGATTGACCTTTGTTAGCTTGTTACTCTGTCGATCAAGTGATTATGCTCGTCATACTTAAGTCAATGAAACTCTTAGACTATTGTATCCCTTATTGCTTTAGCATCCCCACGGACCACAATTCGGTTGCAAGTTGCGCTACTGATTTACCGACTGTTTCGGCGAATACGGGAAACGGAGTAGTTGTGGTAGACCAACTTGATCAATCGGTTTTAGTGAGTCCTAAATTACGGTTACTCATCCTCTTGAGCTTGGAAGATAAGGGTTGGACAGCCTGCACGTATTGCTCATACGTACTTTAGATGCGAGCAGCAAGGTAAGATTGGAATCCAAACTATTTTGTGATGGTATTGATTTAAATCCCGGATCGTTGGTTGACCTTGGGTTTCAGCTAAGTGGGTTAGCTAAGTCGTGTGTTATTGCGAACACGTTGACCGTGTTGTCTGTGTACATTTCACCATCCAGCTTTTCGTGTTCAAGAAAGAAGAAAGAAGATAGCCGCCGGTCTGGAAAGAAGAGCCAAAAGGAGCAGGTAGAGTGTTTGAAAGTAACAAGTACAAACACATTACAGCAGGATGCGTTGTATGGACGTGTCACTGATTTAAAGCAGGCGCGGGAAATGAGCGACCGTCATTTCAATTTCTGCTTTTTCTTTCACTCTGCTTTGTACAAATGCCTGTAGGTCTGGAAGCATGGATAACTCAGATACCACCTATAACACGCGGCTGGCTCGCTCTTGCAGTTCTGACGACTTTGGCTGTCGTATGTGTCCTTTGTTCTGGTTCAATCTCAACTCGAACGAACGTGTATTCAATTAACTGCGCTTTTTTCTTTCTTTGTGGCTTCTATGTGGACTTTAGCAATCACAAATGGTTACACCACTGCAATTGTACTTCAATCCGAGGAGTGCATTCGTTAGCGTCCAGGTAAGTCTTTGGCTTTCTCGCAACCCTGGGCTAGGAACAGGGGAGTTGCTACAAATCGACCTTATTTCTCTTGAAAACTCGTTCGTGTCATCCAAATACTGATTAACCTCCGTACAGCCATGGAGGATGGCCACGACTTTCTTCTACTTCGGCTCATTATCTTTAGATTTCGTCTTCCATATGTTCTTTTTGTCAGTCTTTTATTTTCGCTCTCTATTTCTCGAACTGACGACTTGCTACTCGATCATATAGTATGAGATATAGCAGAATGTTGGAAGAATCTTCCTTTGCCAACAAACGGGCTGATTACTTTTGGTTGCTTCTCCAGTCTGCGGTGATGCTTCTTGTGAGTATCTTCAGACTCTTTTCATCAATATCCCAGGCGCCTCTTCCTCTCACCCCGAGTCCCCATATCCATTCATTCCAACATCCATTGAAACGCTATTCACCCCGCACGATGATACGTGCTCACGCTTACCTTCCAACGCCACGTTTTTGTTTATTGCCTCGTACTGCATCCAGTATTCTCACTGACACTTACATTACTTCGATTCTCACAGGCGCTTTCACCCCTAGTGAATATACCTTTCCTATCAGCCTCCCTGGCTTTTGTCCCAATCTATGTTTGGTCTCGACGCCACCCAGACACACCAATATCGCTCTTCGGGATAATCAATATCACCGCTCCATATCTCCCCATTGCACTGGTCGCATTTTCATGGGTTCTCAATGGAACATGGTCTGCTGTTGTGGGAGACCTTGCAGGCTGTGTAGTAGGACACGTAGTCTGGTTCCTTCGTGACGTCTGGGCCCGCGAAATGGTTGGTGGAAGGTCTGTATTGACAGATCCCCCAAGAGCTTTGTAAGTCAGGCATCAATTTCACTTTTAAACTAACTTCTTTCTTTCGCGTCTTGCGCTTGACACTTAATTTTTTAAATTGCTACTCGGGTATTTAGTCTTTAGATTTAGTTTACTATATTTCTTCTTTTCGATCCTTTCACACATCCCGCTCATTGCCTTTTGACTTCCACACTGACATGCGACATTTTATTTTTATCACAGGAGGAGGGCGTTTGGAGACGAGTGACCACCTTTTTTCGGGATTATAGTCAACAGCTTTCCTCATCTTTGGGACACAGACGAAATGGGCACCCCCTCGCACCGTGTTCATACAGTTTGTATTTTACACATATGTCGGAATTCAGTTGTTTGGTTGTCAGGCATTATATCTCTGCTCTGCACTGCGGATGTATGTTTTGCGCTACTGCTATCTGTGCGCCAAGACCATGATACTGCGCGATTTTTGACTATGATTTGAAGGCGAGGGTTTTATTTGTGTCAACGACACCTCCGTTGTGGATACGCAGCAGGGCAATACAATTCTTACAGTTCTGAACTCACGGGCATACACACTTTCCTGCATTGATCGGATGACGGCTTGATAGACTTTCAAGATTAATGCGATCGAAATAACTCACCTGTCTGCTGGTGTCTGTAAGGCGCCCAACTGCCTCACAATGAAAACCTCTTTTTAACACGTTGTGTGAACATAATCACCTATGAACCTTATGTCCTGGGATCGAGCGGAAGAAGGGGGAAGCATCACTTTGAATAGATAGTCCTAAATATATATATACATAGAATATAATGATAGCGGTGAAGGAAATGGTACTTGGGGTTCACCCTGCCAAGGAGGAAACGCTATTCAAATCTAAAAAAACTCAAATGTAAGTTTACTCTACATGAAACGAGATGAGGGAAGAACAATATATGAAAGGAATTAAAGGGGGTTGCGCAGGCAGCCAAGACAAGAAGTGGGGATACGCAGAGCTGGTGTGGGTAGTAGAGATGCGAAACAGTCCAGGAATCAAAAGAGTGGACGAGATACCTGTGTCTTCTCTTTAATAGTACATTGGTTTACAAGTTCAAGCAAGATGAAAAAAAGTTACAGAATTACAAGCAGGAAAAATGAACGTGGATAAAAGGAGTGGACGGGGTAGTGGCGCTGGGAGTCTCCACAAACCAACCCCAGAAACGTGAGTCTTGGAGAAATATTGACGTCGCCAACTGAATGTAAGCGACACGTTTACAAGGAGAAGCTGCTATGTCGAGGGAAATATTGTTTCCTCGTCAATGCAACAACACCTCTAAAGAGCCCTTGAATGAATTGCGATGCATGAGTGGTTGTCGGTGGGCAACTCCGAAGTTATCGAGTGCATTGAATTCAGTCTTCATGATCTGACCAACGCGAAACTTCTTTGTGCTCCGTAATCTTGGACATCGTCTTGACCTTTCGGTGGCTAGGCTTGCTCGAATGCGACGGCTCGATGCGATGGGAAGGTTTAACAGGAGGGAAAACATATTGTCCCTTCAAGTGCTTCAACATACGATGCATCTCGTACTGCGCAATTTCTAAAGAGCTAGAGTGCGCGTTCGGGGAGCGGGGGGGCTTAGGGAATTTAGAGATGATCGAGCTGTTGCTTCCTCGCGAATTGTGTCTGCCAGCAAATACAGAAGGATAGTATGGCGGGGGATGGGGTTGAGAGCGAGCTTTCATAGCATCGAATTCGCGTACTGCGACAATGAGGAGGATGATCACGGTCGATATTCCGCTCACGATCATTTGAGGGAAGTAGCCAATAGCATCTGTGAGCGAAAAGGAACATCACACACAATTCAATCGGAACATGTGTCGCGTTGCAATTGTGGGATGGCAGTACCCGTCAGAATCTGTGAACTTTCGACGTGGATTGGAAACTCACCAATGAGGACCCCTGAAATCGGTACAAGCAAACATGATCGACGATCAGCGTGATAAAAAATGCCTATTCAGGGAATCCACGTACCGTCGAACCCTGGTGCGTCTGGCATTGTACCACGGAGTTGAGGAATTGCGATGACGATTGCACCTGAAGAGATGAGGTGTGGAAGAACAGAACGCAGGCCAGACAACCTCCGAGCCAAAAGAACGTGTCCAACCGTAATGTGGGTAAGGACCCAGCTGAGAGCAAAGAGAATCAAGGCGAAAAAGCGTGCTTCTCCTGGACGGCTGATATGCATGTCTAGATCACGACTCCCGAATTCGACTTCCGAGCCGTTGACCGAGATCGTAGAAAAACTTTCCATATCGACTGTGATGGTGTCGAAACTAGAAGTGATATCGATCGTCGCGAGCTTTCGAATGGGAATGGTCACCCCATCATCGTCAAACGATACCGCTCGAATGGTGCTTGAGAGAAGATAGGTGTCGAATGGGTACAACCTTGCTTCACTAACATCGAGTACGTGGTCACTGTCGAATTGGACAAGGTTCTGAACGCTATGAGAAAGAATCAGTGTTATTCTAAAGATGGCACAATGTTTGGTCATTTACGTTCTTCGCTGCCCTGTCCCTCGATTGATGGGTATTTGTGAGGGATCATAAATCGCAGTAGGCTCCTCGTCACTGTAAGGGTTTACATTTAGCACTGAAACGCATGTACTGCAGTCAGTGGATGCTAAACTCACTTGTCAACATATATGTGCATCGATGTTCGCGGGAGACCACAAGCACTGACGCCATGAACTCCTGCGGAGCCTGGAAGGAGGAACTCCTCCCCACATGCAAGGATGGACCACCGAATGGTTACAGAAGGTTCATCAACATCAACATCAACATTTTCGCCCAGAAGGACAATCTATAAATAGGTCAGCTTAACGTTGATGACCGACGGTATTAAGACGTCAATATCGTACCCCTGGAGATGTCTCTGCAACATGGTTCAATGTGCGTACAAAGTACGATTCTTCTGAATCGGCACCGATAAATGCGAATGAAATGGTCATGACAAAAATTATGGACGCTATGATAGCAAGAATGACAACAGTGGAGCCTCGAAGCGGGATCAGCATGTTGGCTGGGGCTGCAGTTGTTGCTTTTGACGGTACTGGTTCCTCCTTTTTTTCGGGGAACGGAGATAATGATGGAACTGGGGGATTTGTGCCTCCCCCAAAGGCTTGATGACTCGCAAAGGGATTTCCATCTGCTGGAGTCAAGTGAAAGGAACGTAGGCGTTGAAATGAACGGCGTTGTTGCTGGTTTCGGCAGAGGAACGCGGGGATTCTGAACGAGGGCATTGTTCAGGGCGTCCAACCAAAGCAGGCAAAAAGCTAAGGTACAACTCTTCGTGGAGCATTTGCTTAATATATGACGAGAGTATGGACCCTGCACCTTCGAACCCTTCCAGAACCTGCTGTAGAATTGACTTCGATGCGGCGTTGAAGCTAACGCCCGACGGCTGCTTCTAAGCGGATGATATTTCGATAGCTCTTGGATGCTTCTATACACTCATCAAGCTCCACAAGAAAACTCTGTTCGACACTAAACGTGTCTTCGAAGGCAAACACATTCAGGTGTTTATCATGGGCCGTGAGTTAGATAGTAAAAGTATGTCATCCGAACTCAGGGCTGCATGTTACATCATCAGAACTCAGCTTCTTCAAGAGCAAATCGCCGACTATCCTCATCGAGCAACAGTAAGTCTATTGACTCGAGGTATAAGCGAGAGCAATATAAGAAAATGCAGTGGGAATAGAACGGATGTTACCTGAAAAGCACAGCACAGTAATGAAGACTAGCGAGAAAGGCACAACCCAGGTCCACCCTCCCCGACGTCTAATCTTGTGATGCCTTGCAGGGCCAGTTAGCGCCAGGGGTAATTGAGTGAATGTTTAAGCATCAAGCAGCGACTGCAGAGTGCTAATTTCTCGCAACGGACCCCATTCTTGGTCACCCTCTGCGCCATATACGTTTAAAATCCGTGATGCAGTGGCCAGTAAAATCCGCGTTTCCTCTTCAAGAGACGCGCTCACACTGGCGGGCAGCTGTCCCGAAGCTATGATGTGATTCCAGGTCGATTTCGACATTTCCAGCAGATGCATACCTGTTCGGCATGAGACGATCATCAGGGTTGGATGGTAATAGGAAAGTATGACGCACATACCTATCTGCGGGTAATTAGGCGGGTATATGAGCGCATAGAGGGCTAAGAGTGTTTTCCCGCTACTCTGCGCTGATTGGAATTCACCCTCATGCGAGGCTTTGCTAAACCTTTCAGAGATGGTTTGAATGAAGGTCTCATTCAGCACCGGATATAGTTCTCTTGGTAAAGTGTCGAGGCTCTTGGGAGGCGATGAAATATCGGATGTGAAGTCAATACCCATGAAGTCACACAATTGTGTCGCCAAAGAGTTAATTTTGTTTGTGTCCGTTGGTGCCTTCGGAATAGGACCGATGTTTCCGAGAAATTGACAAGAGGTACACGAGCATTGAAAGCCATAACTGAAACGAAATATCTGCTGACGGGTTTCGAGTAAAGCGGGGTCGACGTAAGGAATACAAATCTAAAAGATGCATACGTGAGCCAATACGTCAAATATGTTTCTCCTTGATTGCTGACCTCTTCTCCTGGTCTAATATCCGTTAAGGCGACCACTTGCATCGATGGTAAACTCGTTGAATCCAGCACATATTTTGCGGCAGCATTAGGGACGCAGGAATGGTTAAAAACGCGACTGGCTGCAGGAAAAACGCCATGTCCAATCGTCGTGAGGTGGGAATGAACGGCGAAATTATTGTTTCCGAACCGGGCGTGAAGGTCTACGACTAGGTCCTTCGGGGGACCAGGTTTAATTGGACATAACGCAGACAACACAGAGGGATCTTCCTGAAAGGGTAATAAAGAAAGCACTTGGGAGACAATGTTGCCACTTTTCGCCAAATACCCGCCAGGAGAAAGCAAGAAGGTAGAGAGCATGTGGCTAAGAAGGGTAGCGTCCATCTTCTGGTGAGCAGATAAGGCTTGGAAGGAACTGGAGGTCTGCCATTGATTGCAGGTCTTGCAAATTTTTTTATGATGAGAGTTCCATTGCGAGTTTTGACCTGTTATACAAATATTTTAAGGAGAAAATGGCTGGCGTAAGAATCAGAGAAGTACATTCACGATTGCAGTACCAATACGCAGCACATCCGCTGCACCGTTTTAGCCCATCCCTAGAGTCGGGCAAAGAAAAGCAATGGTCACAACGTTTTCCCTTTTCTGATGGTAGAAGTACAGTGGTTAAAGACGACGAAGAAAAGATCTGTGACCCCGCCTTGATATGATCCAGAGATACACATTTGTCTCTTCCACCGCTTTCATGTTCTTGTAAAGCAATCCCCTTAGGAAGTTGGAGCCAAGATTTGGAGTCATCGACCATTGAAGATAGATGCTGTGATTCTTATCTAGCGCGACAAGGTAGACTACAGGAAGAATCAGTGTCGAACCAGAAAACAAATATTACATAAACAATTTATCATTTAAAGCAGACCAAAACATAGACGTCCTTCCCATTTTGTTCTCATATTCCGACTGCAAAACTAAAGCAATAAAATGTGTTTGGCATTTAATTTTCCAAGTGGCAGGAGATACATAGACACTAGTGATAAAACAGTTTAGAAAACGAAACATCGAGAGAAAGTACGTAGAAATACACAAGAGATATGCAGAGAATAATTTTAAACAGATGGAAAAGATGTCAGAGAGAGTTAATAAAAAAAATAAAAAGAACGAGAATTTTCTGTTTACCACATCCCTTCTAATTAATGGGCATGTAATATAACCACGACGAAAATAATCGGAAGATTTTATCGGCCAGACGACACACATCTAGTGTGCACTTTAAGAGTCCCAGATGGCACCAAAGGCAGGAATGCCTCTGCTCATCATTCCATAAACAACCTTCTGGGTTAGCTTCTGGTTGGAGATGATGGCGACAGCCTCAGCGTTGAATTCTTTGACAAGGCGGTAGGTCAACTTGACCATATCGGGCTTCCCGTGGACGCGAGTATCTGCAATCTAAGTGAGCGGCGTTGTTGAAAAGGCGAATAATCAAACGACTAACCATAGATCACGGCGTCAGGGGCAGCATCAAGAATCATGTCGGTGAAATCATTGCCAAACGTCTCACGAACGTTGGGAGATGTCCACAAAAGGCGCATGGGAATGCGTTTCTCGAGAATGCATGGTGTGCAAGGTCCAATGCCTGATCCAGTAGCAACAATGACCATTCTGCGGAACAATGGGACGATGCGGAGAACACCAAAGGTCGGTACGCCGCGCACCCACAATTCCTTGGGTGGGTTTGCAATCTGATTAGCGGTCCAATCTCCAGCCTTGCTCACAATAAGGGAGTAGCCAGTTTTTCCTGGGACAGGAACAGTGGCAAATCCATGCCATTCTGTCCAAGGGCTATCAGAGATCCTAACGAAGCTACCAGCAATTGGCGTGACTAAAGAGCAAAGTTTTAGCATGGATAGTTTATTTCGAGATTGATGAAGATATTTACCATAGTCAAAGTGCAGACGGACGGCGTGATGAGAAAGAACTTCAGCTCTGACGGGAACCTTGCGGAGTTTGGTCCAGGGCAAAATAATGGATACTACAATGGTTTTCAGTCAACAAAATCGGAGACAGAGAGAAACATGACGTACGAGTGAAGACGACGATGAGCCAGAAGGGCCAAGCATGAACAAGTGCATGTCCCAGAGATTCACCGACCTGACGATAGTCGTTGGAGAGGAGGACAAACTAAAGACAAAAGGCTTAGTTATAAACAAGACACCACGCAGTCACGATACACATACCTGGCACCACACAAGTCCTGTAGCAGTCCATCCAAGGAAACGGTGAACGGCCTCAAAGGTGTTGTGCTTCTTCGAACGAATGGAAGGATGCGCGAAGATAACGATACCGAGAAGAAGAGCAAGAATGCAATATGTTACCACAATAGTTGGGATAGATACCTGGAAAGAGAATGAGGCGTCTAACAGCTTCAGAGCGGGAGGATGACCTACTTTGCGTGTTGTGACCATCTCTCGTGTCGCTTGACCAGTGAAAAGAATTAACCAGACAACGCCGGATACAGCACAGCCCGAATGAAGTCCTCCAATGTGATAAACGCGAGCACAAACTCGGCGAATCGAAAGGGGCCATCTGAAAAGATTTGAATATCTGGCAAAAATGGACAAAGGGTCAACTCACGATTGTGGGACTGAGCAGAAGACGTTGAAGAATGCATTGATAACATGGTCCTGTCGCATCAAGATAGCACAAAACAGGTTGGCAACGACGATACCACCAATTTCCTTTGCGTTCGCTCCTTTTACGCACACCGAGATGAAGATAGCCAAGTTGGTGACAAAAACAACCCCGAAAAGACGGCGGTACAAAGAAAAGATCTGGTGTCGTATATTGCGTGCGAATTTGCCCTGGGTTTTCTCTGGGATGTAGTCGTCCTGATATCCAGACCATGGATGCTCACGCTTAATAACAGCCAGAGAATCTGAGTCAGACTCGAGATCGGTGGTGCTGGATGCAGCAGTGGCTTCTGCGGAGGACTTTTCGTTGAGGCTTTGGGCCGATTGTTGTCCTGGTTGGTAAACGGGGTTTGGAAGTGCAGGAGCTTTGGACAGATCAGCAGCAGAGCTCTTGGCAGTTGTGTTAGAACCAGGTACTGTCTCAGAATCGGAATTCGAATCTGTAACTAGTGAGTCGCGCGCCAGTTTTTCTAGGACGCGTCGGTCTGTCTTCCCGTTTCTAAAAATAGAACATGAGCTTTTGGTCCAAGACTCTTGGCAAAAAGGCAATCTCACGAAGTGTGCGGGAAATCGTCCAATTGCAGGTACCGAGTGGGAACTGCATAATAAGGTTGAACCTTGGCCGCAGCTGCTTTGACATCTTCGCTTGATACGTTGGAGGGCGTGTAAAAGCCCCACAGTTCGCCGTCGATGAGTAGAGCAACCGCAGCTTGCACAGCAGGGTGTGTCTATAAAATTGTCAATCTGTAAGAAGATTTAAGAGATTGTTGTAATGTTGCTTACCTCCATGGCAGAGGCTACTCCATCGAGTTCTACGCGGAAGCCCTGTGGTAGAGAGAAAATGAGTGACATATACAAGGCTGAAGTCAAGAAAATTTACCTTGATTTTGACCTGATGGTCAATACGGCCCAAGTGTTCCAAGGTGCCGTTGGATGTCCAGCGACTGTGATTATTGCAATGAGCTTTGTATTCGGGTATTGATCATACTATGACGTACCCAAGATCCCCTGTGTTGAACATCATAGACCTAGCGAGATGAATGAGGACCAGAAGTGACCTTTTTTAACAGATATCCACATACCCGTCATTCATGAAAGGATCCACCACATATCTTTCTGCGGTCTTTTCGGGAAGATTCAGATATCCTCGAGTAATACCTTTGCCGCCTGCCCACATAACTCCAACTTCTCCAATGGAAACGGGTTTCATGTTTTCGTCCAAGACGTAGACGGTGTTGTTAGGAGTAGGTGCTCCAATAGTCAAGAATTCGCCAGCTTTGTGGTCTTGCATCGTATTGACGATGGTAATTTCCGTGGGGCCGCATGAGTTGTAGAAAGTAACTCCACGGGAAGACCAATCATCGGCAAGTGCTGCAAAATTATTAGATAAGACTGAAGGAAGATATCAAGGAAACGCTATACATTTTGGACAAGGTTCGCCTGCAACTGCGATTGTTTTGATAGTGGGGTAATCATCCGGCTTGTGAGGCACGAGCATAGATGGAGTTGCAACAACAATGTCAACTGTTTTCATGCAAGCGCGCCATTGGGCGGAACTCTTTCCTCTCAGGACAAGGGTAGCACCGTTGCACATGCTACCGAGCATTTCCTGAATGAAATTCAGTAGTCTGTATCAGCTATGTCCATGTAATTGCTCACCCATTGTGCCATATCAAAAGATATATTCATAAGCTGAGAAACTCTGGAGCCTGGCTTCATTCCAAGGTTTCCTGGGGAAAGACAGACCACTTCCGTGGTGCATGAGCATAAAATCATATGGAGCGGGTGAAGAGGACATACAATTTGTTACGTTTCCGTGAGTGACGTCGACACCCTTGGGGACGCCAGTAGTGCCTGTGGATAAAGTTAGCCTGGAACTCATAAAACAAAGGCAACGCATCATACCGCTGGTATAAATAACATAACACCCATGATTCCCGGAGGAGCGATCCAAAGGCTTGATGCAATGCTCCAAGTTGTGTGAAGAACAGATAACGTCTTCGAAGCAGATGGCATCGCTGTTGGGAACGCGATGGGCAAACTTTTTCAAAACCAATACTGAAGAGGTTTCAGATCCAATAAGCGCATGCTTCAAGGTACTATCGGAGACGATGTTGCCATCAAGGGGGACATAGGCCGCTCCAGCCTTGAGAATACCCAAAATACCTACGACCAGCGGAATGCAACGCTCAGCGACGAAGCAGAGACGCGAGTCGGTGGTGACACCCTTCGAGCGTAGGTGTGCAGCGAGGCAATTTGCTTGACGATCGAGTTCACCGTAAGTGATTCGAAACTCGAAGTCCTCGACAGCGATAGAATCTGGTTGGTGGCGTGCATGATGCTCGAATGCCCGATGCACACAATCGAATGGTGCAGTGACGGTTGCACCCAGTCCGAATTGGTAGAAGAGAGCCTTGTCAGAAGCGCTGAGGCTTTGGAGGGGATCGCTTTTCGGAGGCAGGAGATGCATAGCTGAGCAAGAGTCCTGTGTGGATTGGAACCTGACTTATTTTCGTGAATTGCCTGGCTTTTTAAACTGAAGCTGTATAGACCCCTAAGGCTCGACAAATTATGCTTTACATGGTAGGCAGCCGCAAATCTATGGTTTCCGAAAAACCACCGCCAACAAGAAATCGCAAAGCTGCCAGATAACAGATGAGGAGCAGCCAGAATGGTGTGGAACAATGAATTACGCGACACTTTGGAATTTAGATCCAAAGACGAGATACGATTGCTGAACAAGCGCATAGAACCTTGTCCGTCTCCGGAGCGATCCCATGTGGGATTGGAAAGATTAGTAGTAGACCAGGATAAAAATGGACACTGCATGAATGTTACAAAGTAGCGGGAAAATGCGCCAAGTTATTCGTCATACGGAAACGAACACCATAAACAAGCAACTGGCGTACAGGCCAAGTACCAAATAGGAAGGAGGACGGTTGCCACGAGCTGCCACGAGAAAGACGATGTGTTTGCTCAAGAAGCTGTAGAGCAACATCCACCAAGCAAGGGCGAAATGTCTCACGATCGGCGAGATCTAAATATGTCAAAGGTCAAAAGTAGCATCAAAGCAATCGCCCCGCCTTCGATCCAAGTGAACGTCAGAACAGGGAACCATGCAGCCATAAACCTCGGCAAGTTGACTTTCGCAACCTCGGAAGAACCCACGAGATACAGCACGTTGTGTTCTGCCCAACATACAACTTTGATGGTCAGAAGACATCAAGGACATAAGGCGCTGAGCAGCTCAATGAGCAGATGCAAAATAGATGAGCGCAATTCCACGAAACACTCACATAATATGATTCAAATCTTCAAGATGTCATCTACACACGCAGGTAACACCAGAAAGTTGACAGATTAAGCATAGGGCCTACTGTGGATTGTCTGTTTTGAAACGCCTTTACTCGGGTTGCATCAGAAAACAAGGCTCGGACCGCAAGAAGCTGTGCAGAAGAAGCTGTCCATGAAATTAAAATAGTAAATGTGGGGTTGACACGGGATAAAGTGTAAAAAATATTAATTATCTAAAATGCTGTCGTTCAATTACGGATTTCTGTCTTGAATCTCGAGATACACGCCTGCGAAACCTTTAGTTGATCATCCCCGAACAAGAAGAGTAACCTGCCATACCAATAGTATTCCATCACATCACTTTGTCCGAGCTTTCGAAGGAATGCTTCGTCATGGGTGATGATAATAAGCTGGAAATTGGAGTGGTTTTTCCGCTCGTTGATGATGCTGTAAAGAAGGATGGGATATCAATATCATGTCGTCTCAGGTGACTGCCTACGCACTCCACGAGACTCTCTGCGAGGGCATCGATATTTTCCGTATCGAGGGCGTTCGTAGGTTCATCCAGCGCAAGAATTCCACAATTTTGTCCGAAAGAGTCCGAGAGCGCAAGGCGGATGATGATGGAAGCCAACATCTTTTGCCCGGCAGAACATCGGCCTCGCATGTCCATCTCGACTTGATCTTTGGTCATGACCACCTAGAACCACAGGGTCAGTCGATAGAAATGCAAGCTGAGCATGCGACGCACTCTATAGTTGTACGAACGTTTCCCTGCTGTGTCGGCGTCAGATATAATTTTTATGCCGTCAATGTCTAGACTGGGATATCAGTCGAATGCGAGAAGTAACGAAGCGGTAGGGCGCACCGGTTCCCTGATAGGTTTTGTTCCAAAGATGCTTCATGGTGTCGTTAACCTCTTCCATTTTAAGACCATGGTACTTCATAATGGCGCTAAGCAGCACAAGGTTGTCAAATGCAATGAGGACAGTAGTGGCTCAAGGAGTCTTACTTGTCAAGTGCCTTTGCGTACTTCTCCAAGTCGTTGTTGGCCATGTCAGATACCTATCGCGGCATGAGCATGGACGACACGCAAAAAGCAGAGAGAACGAACCTTGACCCGAATGAGCTGATCTGTGTACTTCTTGTAGACATCCTTGTACCCCTTGAGGTCCTCCTTGGTAGTCTTCAGTTGAGCAGCAAGGGAGCCAAGTTCACCACTGATTTGGTTATACTAGAAAGCCGTTGAGGTAGGTCAGTCAAAGGGGAAGGAAAGAGAAGACGGACGGTTTCGTGAAGCTTTCTTTCTCGTTCTTTGGCAGGCTCGTATTTATCTTCAAAGTTTCTCCGGGCAGTGGCAGCTTCTTCCATATCATAGGAGTCAATCTGTGCTTGGATTTGTGCGATATCCCTATTCAGTTTTTGGACGATAATGTTATCCCGAAGATTTGAGTGGGTTGCTCCGCTCTCGTTGATGTTTTTGTCGAGATTTGATATACATTCCCGAGAAACCTCAATTTGGGCTTTTAAATCACGGATCTCCTTGTCGCAGTCTTCTAGCTGCGTCGAACAGTCAACCAACATATTAGGCTTCTTCTCTTTGACATATCTAGACTCCAGATCAGATTAAATCAAATTCAAAATATAAATCGCTAGTACCTCTCAATGCTTTTGTTCATATCTTTCAAACGGTCGATGTTCTTGTTGAGTTCTTCATAGAGCCTCTGTGCTTCTGTTATACGAGCTGTTAGATCACGTTGGACTTGCTTGAAGTTTAGTTGCAAGGCATCTATAGGAGCTTGCGCTTCAGCGATCTTGGCATCCAATTCCTGAAACAACGTTTTAGTTACCCCGAAATCGGGAGCAACGGAAGTATATTAAACTGACCTTGCATTGTGAGCTGTTGGCAATAATATCTTGCTTCATCTTCTCGATGTCACTTTCCATTCGTTCTTTGTCGCGTATTTGGATAGAGATGTCACGCTCTTTTAGCTCCAACTCGTGCAAATCCTTCTCTAAGTCCCGAACCAACCGTGTCTGACGTTCAGATTCATTCGTTATGGACTTGGTCTCTCTTTCATTCTTTCGGCTATATCGGTTAACGGATTGTAAGTGGACAGTAAATTTGGAAAAGAGACGCTACGCACAGTTCGCTCGTAATATCGCTGAGCTCAATTTGAAGGTCTTCAGCTGTCTTCGTAGAACCAGTAGAAGAGAGGCTATCTTCCAACCGAGCTGCATCCTGCTGTGCTCGAGTGACTTCATGTCGAAGTCTGGAAATAGTAGTGGCATGTTGCTTGAGTGTTTGGATCTCCTTCAGCTCTCGCTGTAAGTCCACCAACATATCGGAAGTCTTCCGGGGCAAAAGTGTTAGATTGGTCAAAGGAATTAGTAAGGAAGCCCACTTTCTCTGCTTCCTCAACGAGTTCTGGGCGCGTTTTCTCCAGATTCCGCACATCATCTTCGAGACCAGGAATTTCTTCATTCAGTTGATCTCGAGATAGTTCGGCAGGCTTCAACCCCTGTAGCCGCTCCAGCTCGTACTCCCATTCTTCGATTTGTTCTAAGTTGGTTTGGATGGTATCTGGGGAGGTCTTCCGCATCAAAACTAGGAGCTAAATGCGGTATGACAGTTAGCACATATGGGATGTAGTATAATTAACGACGAACATGCTGTTCGAAAACCCCTAACTCAGCGTCGGTCATGTGCCGAGTGCAGATAATGCATTCCTTTTTTTGACGTCCAACCTTCAAAACGTTTTCATATAATTCTCGAGTCCCAGAGGAGGATCCTGCATCCCTGAAGATACCAACATCAATAAGACCGCAGACATAGAGGCGTTATACCCACTTTTTTCTATCGCTGACCTCTGTCACTGCTTCCTGTATAGCTTCATCCAGAGTTCTGTGATCAAATGCTCCTTGGAGCTTCTTTTCGTATCCTATATATATCCTTCATGTCATCCAATGAAAGGTTTGGTGTGGTTTGTATGTCTCACCTTTAAGTTCATCCTTTTTTTTATCAAGCAGCCCGCGCAAGTGGGTGATGTCCAGATCTGCCTTCTGTAGTCGCTTACTGGCCGTTTGTGCTTCAGCAGTCGCATCAGCTATCTGATGTTCTTTTTCACTAGAATGGAATTCAGGAAGGATATATCAATGAAATCCAACATACTTACATAGAAAGGTTGTCCAATTCCCCTTCTATCGTATCTGCGTCAACCTCGTTCTTCGTCAAGGACGCAAGTTTGCCTCTAGACAACTCAAGCCTGTTGAGAGAGCAAAATGGTCAGGGGTCGGTCAGCCTAACTCCCACGCTAATTGTGAAATCACCGACATGGTTTCGATTTCGGAAGTCTTGGTCTTTGCTTCCGTTCGCTTGAGCTCAAGCGTTGCTCGGGATTGTGCTTGCATGCTAATCGCTTGTAGCTCAAGACTAAGCTGATCTCGTTGTTCCTCGAGTTGTCGGGCTTTGCTCGTCCTTTCATTTAGCTTCTTTTCGTAATTGGCGGCTGCGATATTGCTCTTGACCTTTTCAACATGTTCTTTCTTTTCTGTAATGGAAGTGCGTATGTTTGCTTGTTTAGCCGGAAGATCTTGAAGACCTTCTAACTCCCGGTCAAGTTTGTTGACCTTCATTTGATACTCGCTCTACACACTGGGTGAATCAACATTGAATCGCCAGGAGAGGTATAACATACGATTTGATCCCGAAGCCGCTGTCTGCTGGACCGTCGGCTATCCAACTCGCGGTCCAGGGTTCTTAGCCGTTCTTGATATTCATCCGTCTTCGACCTCAGTTCACCCTATAAGCATTCGGTTAGGTTACTTCTAACACGATTAGGTGTCAATATACCTGGTAGTGTTCAACCTCGGATTTCTTGGCTCTTTCCAGGTCATCAATACGGGACATAAATTCAAGAATATCTTGTCGCTTTAGAGGAGATGTGTACCCCTTAATGGCATGTGCGTCCCCGATCTCCTTTATTTCCCGCTCGCGAGCAGCGATCCTTCGTTCTTGTTCCTGTCGGGGATACAATCAAAGAGATTAAATACTCAAAAAGGGAGCACATACCTCCGCTTCCGCTTGAAGTCGTCCAAGCCTTCCCAGGAGATCTTTTTGTTGGTTTTGAACGGCAGTCAGTTCATCCTCCATATCTTCCTTTTTGCGAACTTCAGCTAGACGCTTCCTCATCTGCGTATCAATCTCGTCTTTAAACTGTCGCTCGCGCTGTTCCAGCTCTTCTAGGCTGCCTGAAATTACACATAAGAAGTGGTCTATCAGTCCAACACGTTGCACTTACCAGGAATTTCAGTGTATTTAGCCTTCAACTCCACAAGAGTGGTCTGCACACGAGTTTTATTCTCTTCGAGGCCCGCCACGGTAAGGTACATTTCCCTGAATTTGTTGTGAAGCGCATAGAACTTGTCGTTGTCCTGGCGAAGTGCGTCGTGCTTAGCCTTTGTCTCTTCATACTCACTTTGTTTCCGGGCAATATTAGCTTCAGTATCGGCAACACGTTCCCTGAGCTTATCGGAGTGAGCCTTCTCCCGAGAAAGCAGAATCAACCGTTCTTTGTCTGCCTTCAGGTCAGCAGCACGTTCCTTTCGAAGAGCTTTGATATTGTCCAAGGCCTTGGTATATCTGCAAACGTCTCATTAGCGCTTAGAAGCGGTTTTGTGGGTTCCAATTACCTGGTAGCTTCGAATATCTCATCAAACTTTTTCTTAAGCTGAGCAGGCTCGGCTAGAGGCCAATACGAGTCTTCTTGGTGGCAAAAAATTACATTTTCTAGCACTGCTTTCGACACGCCAAAAAGCTGTGGGATTTCCTCATCCATTTCTGCACATTTAGTTGAAATGGTTGCTCGCTAAATCGATGTATTCAGCATGTTTCGGGATAATAATGGGAAAACCTACCTTGCCGTTTGTATTCCCATCCACGGATAGAATACTTTCCAGTGTTTTCATGCTCAAGGAATTCTTTTTCACGCTGACGCTAAGGTTCCTTACAGCAAGCATCCTAGTTCCGTTTGCAGCATGAAACCTGAGTTTGACTTGAGCCTTGACTTCCTTTTCGTTGGCCATTTTTGGGTCATGGATGAAAGCACCTCCTCGAGTATTTGGAGGTTGGTCGCCTGTAGTTGCATACTTGAGACACTCAATAATAGTTGTTTTGCCGCTCCCATTGTGGCCGACAATGACTGTTACTGGAGAAAAGAATTCAATGACGGAAATATGTTTATCGTCAAAGGAACGGATGCCGCGAATGGCCAGCTTGCTTAGGGAAGCCATTCTTGACGTTCAATAGGAAGTGTGTTGAGGAAATTTGAGCCTCAAAGTGGGAATCAGCACTATAGACAGGACAATATAGTTAATGTTGTTGGGCGAAGTTAAGTAGTTGTGAATGCAAGTAACAAGCTTAAGGTTGTGCTGTGAATGAAATGACTAGTGCGTGACTGTTCACGTTGCGAAATTAGTGTGACTGTCGCGAACTGTCACAATGTTCTGTTTGGCGAAAAAGGTTTTTGACCAAACAAAGAAACTTTGGGTCATAATTTTGGATTTGCGAAGAACTGCTACACTTTAATTTCCAGCAATGTTTGCTCTTTCCAGGTCAACGGCTTCAACATGCATTTCTAAATCTCTATGTCGCTCCTTTGCCCAGATAGTTCCTGCTTCTCAAGGAGCCCTTCCTCCAGTACCTGCGGGTCAAGGTCAATCCCAACTTTTTGAGGAAACAAAGACCAAACCACGTCCAGTCCACCAGAAAGTACCCGTCAGAGAAGACCATGGTCTATATGCATTCTTCCGCAGACAACCAGGTGATGATCTGGAAGGCGAAGCACGATACGAAGTCTTTGAAACGCCAGAGCAGGGCCAACTCATGTCTGGTAAGCAATGGAATGTCTCCATGTCATTGACAGGACTTATAGGTATTTTCAGGGCGGGCATGGAGAGCTGCAGAGTTGAGAAATAAAAGCTTCAGAGAGTTGCACACTCTCTGGTATGTTGCACTGAGAGAGAAGAACCTGCTGGCGACACAAAAAGAGGAAGTCAGACGGATGGGCGTTACAAACCCGGATTTACAGGTTCCTGCTGAGAAGGTTCGACAGGTAAGTTTTTGATATGCATGTTTACTATACTAGTAAATCCCATTTCCATTTCCTAGTGCCGAAAGACGATGGCTCGAATCAAAGCAGTGATTAACGAGCGGAGATTAGCCTACCAAGGTGCTGTCGAGATCGCCCGACGCGAACAGGCCAACCGGGAAAAGAAGGCAGCTGCACAACAGTACACGGAGTCAGACGAGCTCGTGTACCATTATCTTACAGTCGAATCACAACGTCAAGATACCAAGCCTTCGGAGGAGGCAACAGACAGCCAAACCACTCCGAAAGCCGAGCAGCCACACCAAACATCTGAATCTTCATAGATTCTTCATATACTATTCACTTATATCCTTTAATTATAATATTGATGAAGCATTTGAAATTCGAATTCCGGGTGTAAGTTACTTTTATTCGCCAACCTATGCCGGTGGCTGCCTGCGTCTCGCTCTGTCCCACTCCACCATTTCCTGAGATACGAAGCAGTCTTTCACCCCAGGATCTTCATACGCATCTATTTGTCTTGTTCCCTTCCTGAGGAGATGTTCAATGTAGCTTATGTTGCGAGGGGAAACTTCGGATGCGTTTTTGTGAAAGGTGTAGCGCACAAAAAGCGAAAACTTGGGTCGCGTTTCAAGTGGTTTTGTATTGACCATACGCAGTGCGCTACAAAAGTAGATACATATAAGTGAATCACTTTCAAACCGGAACCATATTGACGGTATACTGACCGTCTGTATAATTTCAAGACATCTTTTTGCAGGCCTGAGCGTTTCATGAGGAACGTCGGAGGAGGATGGGTCAAAGTTTGTGCCTGATACGTTTGCCAAATAATGACGATGATGCCTGTGAAAGTTTTTGATTTTACTTCCGCTCTTGTCTAGCTTCAAACAACGACTTGCACCAGGGTGGGGCTGCATTTTGACATTGGACTCGTTATACCGTATTGTGCGTACAACGACAATGGTCCTTCGCACTCTAACTCCAAAGAGAGGATGGTATTGGTTTAAATCCAATTGATTTGGTGTCATGTCAAATTTTCATATCATCTCAACTCAAGGCCGTCCAATTCAAACCATTACCTGAAGCTCTGCGGTTTATCTATAATGAACAACACGCTGCAGCCTGCAACAAAAACTAGACATGTATATGGTCAAGTCGGACTGCACTGTCATTCTTAGGGGATTCATTTGAATCATTTATGCTTTTGTTTCGTCAAGATCTTCGCTCAGCTCAGAGCATCATGTTCTCACGATGAACCTGAGTGATAGAATTGGAGCCTGGAGGGGAATAATTGAAATGCTCACCGCCCATGTATGACCAAGGTCTCCCATTCCTTCTTAACTCCCAACACCTCCATCCACCAGCAACACCGCTGCAGTCATTCCTTTTTTTTTTCAGTTTTTTTATTATGCCAATCACGCTTCTCGTAGATGACCAAGACCCACAGATCCAGTATCTATGTCCATCTTCGCATCAGACTGTCAGCGGATCTTATTATAACAATACCTGGACAATACCGCAAAGTGAAGAATGCAAGGAAGGGTGGTTTGAGTATGTTTTCTACGGTACGATTAGTCGCTTTCACACAATATCACCACGCTTCATGAGTTTACTCGATCGTATTTAGGGACCAGGGTACACGTCGCTGCTTCAGTAGCGCCTGATGCTGAATATTTAGTCAAGCTTGATGATGGTCCATTTATGTCTCAGTCGGCGGGCGATGGTTCCTTCACTTCTTCGACATTAACCGATGGGAAACACACCATCACCTATGCAGCAGTTCCAGGACAGCTTCCCCCCATACTGGACTACTTGACAGTGACTGCTGGATCGCTCACACCACTCAAAGGCAGAACTGTTGTGGCGGATGATACAGACGACGGGATCACATATTCGGGCACATGGTCCAACGGCAACCTACTCGGAGTCCCATTTGATTATTCAACTTCTTTCTACAATAACAGCACCCACTGGAGTAGAAGCAATGGCGACAATTTTCGCTTCGAGTTCGAAGGTCTCCATACCTCCCTCTTGAAGATCATTACAATGAATCTAACGTTTACTCTCTAGGAACATCTATCTCGATTTACGGCATTGTAGCAAACATCTCATCTGGCACAAATATTACAGCAGAGTATGTGATTGATGGAGTGAGCAGGATACAGGGGTTACCTATTGGTACCCTTGACTCATTGCCAATGCTCGAGTTGTTCCACGCGGATGTTGAACCAGGAAACCACACGTTTGCAATGAACGTCACTGGTATTCAAGCTCCACAAGCGTTGGGAATCGATTTCATAGCCTATAACACGTCTGCGGAGATCATTGCCAGCTCAGGAAATCCTCGAGCTTCCCACCAAATTCCGCCGTGGGCCCCTAAGGTTATCGCTTCGGTGTCTTCACTCGCTGTCATATTGCTACTAGGCTCCTTTGCTCTCATTTGGTGTCGGCGAAAGCGAGCCAAGACTCAACAGCCATCCATGAGTAACAACGTGCACACAAGTACGCAATATTTTCTTGCCTTTTTTGCCTTGATTCCATTCTAACGATTTGATGCAGTTGAATTTGGGTCAAAATCTTCTGTAGAGTCTCTCTCCAAAAAGTAGATCACTTTTTTAGTCCCTAATGGGGGCAAATGACCGGCTCCAAAAGCCATCTGGAAGCATGGCTTGTCTCCTGTACCTTGCACATTGACACGCACTGCCAGCTTGATGCTGTGGTGTACCGTCTCTTCCTTGTATCTTAGCTCTACTTCTGTACCACTCTGTAATTGCTTCGCTTATTTGAATTGCTATCAGCCAGTTCGAATAAATATAGGTCGTGTTTGCGCCGGGCCACGCTAAACACATGTTCCGAGTTGCGTTGCCAGTGGCTCTTACTTTAGCAGTACTTCAGAAATTGCCAGACTCGTCTGAAAATGCGACATAAGGTCACTCTGACTGGTGACCACGTACATTAATAGTTCTAGCTATTATTGTTCTACCCCACGTCCAATGCGAAGACGTTTCATTATTTTTAGCGCTGATTCGAATTTCTGCCTTTGCTTTGCTTATGCCTTCGGCTGCCTTGGGTGTATTACGTAATGTTGCGCAACATTTGGGCTCAACGATTTGTTTCCGTGAGCTGTGTTCGAACTATTTTTGCTCTTCCTTCTACCTCTTCTGCTACCAATATGAGACTCGGAACCAGTAGAATACCATTGCAGGCCGTGAACTCTCGTTCGGTCCAATCTTTATCTCATTGTTGCCGGCGTCATGTTGCAACAGAAGCAACCACAGCTGGACTCAGCCACCCAGACGCGTACTGCAGGGATTACATCCGAAAACACGACTACGATTCTTACCTTATCTCGCATTTCTACCCTAAACATGTACAGCCAGGCTACTTTGCAATCAAAGCGTTCTCGGTAAACAGCATTCCCGAGTTATTGCAATTGTTCTGACACGCATGCAGGTGGAATTGGCAAGCGTTGCGGATACCGTGTCGAACAGCGTTATAGGTCAAATGCGTATGCAGTTCTGGAGGGACGCTATCAAGGGCATAAATGATGTGCGCAACACGTATGCGACGAAACGTACATTCATGCTTATGTTCTTAACTAGGGCAGACCACCAAAACATCCGGTTGCATTAGCCCTGTTTGACGCCTCTAAAAAGTGGAAATTGTCTTCATACCACCTAAAGAGAATAGTGGATGCTCGGGTATTTTATTTTAACTATCTCACAACGACCGAAGACTAAGATTTTGAATGGACCAGGACGCTGAACTGCAATCCCCGTCATATTTGACAGTCGATTCACTGACATCTCATGCCGAATCCACATCAAGCACCGTGCTCTACCTCTTACTCCAACTACTTTCTCTGCATTCTTCGGACCTCTCACACGCGGCATCCCACCTTGGCACCGCACAAACATTCAGTACTCTCCTTCGAGCTTTGCCATACCATGCGAAAAAGGGAGAAATGGTGATACCTGCTGAATTGACAGCAAAGCATGGTGTTAACCAGGAGGAGGTATTTCGATATGGTCCTGAGGCACCTGGCATTGAAAGTGCAGTTTTTGACTTTGCCACTGTTGGGCACGACCATCTTCTCACTGCGCGCGACATGATTTCAAAAATGCAAGGAAGCAATGGAAAAGTACCAAAGGAGGCGATGCCGGTGTTTCTGTCTGGGGTATGTGTCAAAACGCGTCGTTATAACGGGCAAGTGACCACAGAAAATCCGGCTCATGAAAAATACGTTTCTTCTACAGGTTCCTGTTTCAAATTACCTCAAACGATTAGAACATGTGGGATTCAACGCATTTGACCCGAAATTACAGGTACGGGATGGCTGGTTACCTTGGTATATATGGAAAAGTTATTACAAAAAAGAATTTTAAGGAGATTTCAACCTTTTAATGTCTTTTGTAATAATTAGAGGGATTACTATATACAGTAATTAACTAACTAAAACAATTCGACTCCGTCCGAATCTGGGATGTTTACAGACTTGGTCCCTTCTTGACTTCTACCACCATTTCCTGTCAACGACCACTTCTCCACAATTGTCTCTCCCGCTCCTCTCCATCGTCTATCTGCCTTTGCTCGTCGTCCTCGCTCGACTTAATCCCCTGGCTCTAATCTCCGCATTGCCCTGACGCCGCATTGTCGTCGTGAGGTCCTAGTATTTGAGCCTATGGACCGTTTGTGTGGTGTGTATATCTCCTCGCATTCACCAGGTTCCCGCCATTGATCACCTCTTTAGATGAGATTTTGCAATTGATTTTCTATGAGCTTCCAGATCCTAGCCCCTTAACTATTGTCTCTCGACGCTTTTACGCTTTCTCTCAAGATCCATATGTCAGAGCAACCTACTTCTTAATGCACTATGGCTCAGCTGAGGCCCTGTTCTATGCTCTTGGTCGAGGGAAGGTTCTTACGGAGCGTGTGCTCGATGTATGCTGTTCCCATCTCTTGATTGCACACACTGCCTTGGTTTTCTCACCAAGTTCGCACTCTTAGATTCTATTGTCGAGCGGCGCTCACATATCACGTTACCTTGTCCAAGTTGCTATTCATCACTACTTTCACGCTCAAACCCACTTCATAAAGAGTCGCTGGGTCCGAGATGTGCCTCTCAAGGTTTTCATATACTTTATGTCACTTGCAGAGCAGCGATATGGTAATATTCCGAGAGGAAAGGCGAGCATCATCCACCCTGATGGACTTTAGGTTTGGGCTCATTTTCCTTGTTTCAACTATAGGGAGAGGACGATGGTTCCGTCTTCGTTACCTTTTTGAAGGAAAACAGGATTCCTTCCCAAATGAAGACGATCACTTGGGAAGAAATCAAGGTTTTAATGGAGGAATACCATGTGCTAGATTCTCTCTCTTCACAGTGCTGTACCAGAAGACTGACTTCATTTCATTTCATTTAGTTCATTCCGTTCAGCAGCAAGGTACATACTCCACACTTAATTTATCTTTTTGAAGAAATGAACTCATGCATCAATGTTAAATGACTTTCAGGACCCTATCATGCCCCAATTCCCTCTAGCTCTGGCAATCGAGCCGAGACTGTTACCATATGCGGTTGCAAATGGTTTCTCGATGGACTACAAGGTAGGTAACCTTTTTACAGGTATATGGAGATCCTCGAAATTGAGTTGATATTTCAGTATCGCGATTTTATCTTTCGCAAAATGTTCGAGCGACCATCAAGTTCGGTTGAGATGACCGCTGATGATATCGTGGCCAATGTGAAAGAGCTGTGCAAGCTAGATCCTGCGTAAGCAAAAGTGATAACCTTTTTCCGATGAAATAGCAGACTTACGAAATAATAGCATGTTCGTGAGCCGTACAGTGGCCGCCGAAGTCTGTATGGAAGCCAAGTTTAACGACGTTGGATACTCCGCTTTAAAAAAGCTAGACAAGTCTGGACAGCTGCGTTTCGAATTGGGGTAAGTTTGTATGCGCATAATAACAAGTGTGCAATCTGACGCATGACTGTTATGCAGAAACTTGGTTGAGGATTTGCTAAAGGTTTGCTATGGCCTGCCATTTTGTATCGTGAATCGTTATGTACTAACTTATATTCCTACCCGTAGACTTTCCTCACAACACGGTCGATATGTACTTTACCTACAGGCGACATCCTCATTCATCTTTTCTCAGACTTCCCAACAGCAGACGTGACCGTGCGTCTCGTCATGCTTGTGGTCATCTTTCTATCTGCAGACAGTCTATCGACGCCAATTCCAACTATTCGTACGAAATTAGAATCACTCGGACTTGCTCCATTAACAAAACGAGACGCATATAACATATTAATCAACCCGTTTGTTGAAAGATATGGTTCGCTTCTCCAATACATGCGGCAGGAGGCTGGGTCAAAGAGTGATGGCTCGAGAGGGATGTGTGAAGACGAGATTATGCAATTGTTGGCCAAGGTTGCTACCAAGTGTCTTGAGATTGCCTGCAAGGTTGGTCGTTACTCCAAAACTCAGAACAGGTTTTCCTCACATATGCGTAGGGCAAGATTTTGAAAAAAATAGTTGATGATTTCCCCGTTTTGAAAGATCAAATCGGCAAAAATGTTCTGGAAATGCACCAGTTGCACATAGACGATGTTCCGTCTTGGAACGACGATGCCCATATGCAAATTGAGTTCTTTGGCACCAAACTCTCTCGAGATTTTTCGCGAGTCGGTTTAGGACTGGTCCATACAAGGGAAAGCCTCATGCCAGAACCGGGTAGTAGCCAGGAGATTGACAGCAATGATTCCAAGGCCTCCGCTTTGAGGCGGGATGATCTGCAAGGCATCGTAAGCGGTGGTTCCTCGAGGGCCGACGGCAACTTGGATGTTGACTTGGTTAGCTTTCTGTATACTTCATTCACCCGAAGCTTCCCCGCACTCATCTTGAACGCTTCAGGGTCCGATTTCTCAAGAATCATTAACTGCAATGATTCGTCATGATGAAACGACACCCGTTCGGTCGCGCCGCCGTATGCTGTATCTGGATCGACCATTTGATTCCTCTAGCAGGCAACGATTCCCTCATGGTAGGGTTTTCTTTTCCCTTTCGAGCATTGGTTCGTTGCTAACCCTTTAGCAGACACCCTACCAGTCGGGAGATGGATCAAAAGCCAATATGGACCTCGAAGCAGTATAACAGCCGTTTTTATGACACATGCAATCATCAACAACAATTCAAATGTGAGAGTTTTTGCAATTGAAAAGCATGGTTTCTTATTGAATGACAATGATTGCAAAGATATTGCACCATTATTTGGTAAACACAGACGGCAGCAGCAGCAATCCTCGTTGGAATCGTGTTCCGATAACATTGAAACATTTTCAGATCCTGGCCCAGCTCGGGCATACTCCCGTGCGTCTACCCCGAGAAAATCATCAAATGTTGATGGCATTTGACATTTATTGCTTGATAGAATTTCTACCTTTGGCATGACATTGAAGTGGGAGCAGAATTTTATATGGATGAGAGCGACTACATCGACAAACAAGATCCTGCGCATGCGCTATTAGCAGATAAAGCCGTCAAGGTTGAAACAGAGGCCAACACTAATCTACGCACACCAACACCATCTGCTTCTCGAAAGAGACCTCGCCGGTCGGCTGCACATACAGTTCAATCTTACGCGGTGCCAGATTCTGATGACGAAGCAATTGCAGCAGAGGAACCCCTCATGAAAGATGATGATCAGGAAAGCAAGCCTAGATCTGAAACCAATCTACAACTATGGATTAAGCATCTCGGTCAACTACTCAAAGTTGAGATGCGCAAGGTGCGTTAGATGAGAGCACATTGTTGCTCATGCTAATGAGCATTTATTTTATGTTTACTTCAGTATTCGGAGCACAAAAAACGCCTCGAGAAGCAAAAGATAAATGATGTAGAGCTAAAGATACGCGTGCCAAAGGTATGATGCAATTTTCTTGTCACTCTTGAACAAAATGAGATCTGAAATTGTGGAATTTCGAAGAACGATTTCGTGAAATCACTGACCACCAACCTGCGCTCTTTGCGCAAACTCGAAGAAGACCAACGTAGCAGAGACCATGCGTTTGAATCAGCGATGGTCGAATATTCTGATGAAGACGACGACGAATACGTTTCCCGCCAGTTCAAGAGACGCCGGAATCTACACACGTAAGAAGGTTAGGCTTCTAATGCTTCTTTGCTTTCGAACACCTTCTCTCTTCTATCGCACCAAGACTTTTTTCCCTCCATTCTTTCATCGCTTTCGTATGTATGAAAACTCAGTACTCGTCCTCCATCTCTGTACCATAAGTCTCCAACCCCTCTTGTAATCATCCACATTGTACGACAATAGCACACATCCTAGAATTCGTATTGTTCCTTATTGACCTTAACGGTCTATCATACATTTTAGTTACGCGTCCCCTTCTACCTGCTTCTAGATAACATATCGATAATTAGGGTGCCTATCACCTAGTCTCTGTCGTTCCTCTGCGGTAAATAGCGCCACGTTGTCCTTGTTTTCATGTGCAACAAGGTCGCGCGAAGTGTTTTCTTTACGCATCCAAGTCCACAGATAGATGGTCACGAGAACC
>NHTK01005979.1:0-33277 GCA_002938355.1 Panaeolus cyanescens | reverse complement strand
GGGTACACCATTTTTTTCTTTGAATATATAACACATAGCAAGTGCCAAATGACAAAAATTGAAACTCCTACAAAATTGAAGCACCTGGTGATAAGTAGATCCAAAATACTGAGATGTTTTTTCTTTACATGGTAGTTCGAACAAATATCTAGATTCACGGATGGGCTTGGGATGGGCCACATTCGTCCCAGACACCCAATGCAGGACGTATTACATAATGTACCCCGTGTGGTTGTGTGATTCTGAATGGCAAGTTGGCAACGTTGAACATTGAGCGATCAACTCGAAGTCTCGAACCACAACAATGCCTGTCACAGTACCACCAGGCAGCCCTCCTGTTTTCAGAAAAGAACGTCCAACACTCCCAATGGAGATTGTGCAATTGATAATCGACAGTCTTGCTGCAGAATGGGGGCACCAACAGGACTTGAAAGCCTGTGCTCTTGTCTGCAAGAGTTGGCTGCACGCATCTCGGCGTCAAATATTTCGAGATTTGTCTATTGGATATCGTGTACTGGCAACTCCTGGAAGTTTTTCTGCACAAGAAAGACGCCTCGCCAAAGTATTGGATCAGAACCCATTACTTGGGGAAAACGTACGAAGGCTGTACTATAAAGGCGGAAATATGGATGAAGAGATGGAACGTGTGGATCCCCTGTTCTCGGCCTTTCTCAGTTTGCCTCGTGTCAACAGACTTGAGATATACTGTGTACACGTTGACTTTGAAAAGGCCAGTGAACATGGTTATCACTTCCGAGCCATCCTTACGCACCAAATTTCAACTGGAAACCTGGCGAAATTGGTACTCACTGGGATCGACAATCTCCCCATCGGTAATATTCTGGCTATGCCGCGCCTAGCAGGACTTGTCCTCTATGATTGTGGTCTCCAAACGAAAGGGCGACGCCATCTATATTCACCTCTTAAATTCCTCGAGTTCAAAAACAAAAAAATAACAACGTGGTCTCTATCTGCATTCAGACCCTGTGTGGACTTGGAAACCCTTGTCATTGGGTAGGGAAATACCAGTCAGTGTCTTCGAACATATCTAACCATTTATCTAGTTCCGCACAGAATACTCTGATTGATAACGATTGTACAATCAAAGAAGCATTTCCGAACTTGAAGTATTTCAGCCCGTTGATGTGCTACTACCCCCAGGCGGAGTATATTGAAAGAGTTAACAAAATTCTTGAGGTCCCAGTCGGGCTCATTGAAGGAATGACGTTTCAAGGTAAGCCAATCCTGGTTTTATACAGGGACCAATATATCAATCAACACATGCACTTAGTATTGTCTCTTGGTACTGCACACCCACGGCCATTTGGCGTGCATGTCGGAAATTGCCTACGTCAGTGCGCCCGCTCACTCAAGATCCTCCATTTACATTTCGAAATTTCGCATCGCTTCCCAACGATAGTCGGTGACATGTGCGACATGTTGGCTGCAATTCAAGGCAACAATGTTCTCGAAGAACTAGATCTCATTCTGCGTTATAGCCGTCCTCCTACACCTCTGTCTGAGGAGCTTACACCCACCCTCGATGATTGGCGAAGGTTTACGCGCATCATCGAACATTCGTTTCCTTGTATTCAACACATATCTTTGCTGATTTTCTTTCGTGATTGCGAGCCCGGGAAGTACAGCACGTTGGATCGATCCGCTGCCCAAGGGTTTGCTCTTAGTCTCGGGGAAATTCTGCTGCCCTTGAGAAGCAATGGCCGGTTCTCGTTCACAACGGCGGTGCGGATTTCTAAACATCAGAACTATTTTTTTCCAAGGCACTTCGAAACGTATTCGCCTTACAGAGGGTGCTAGTAGTGTAACGACTGAATTTCATGTCATGATCATGCCGTCTTTCCGTCCGAACACACCATTTTTCATCGGTTCAAATCCTCTCTTTCACTCTGCCATTCACTTGTTTACACTTGACTGAGAGGTCGAGGCCTGGATCTTCCTATATATCATACTTACATATATACAGGACGTCTGCTTTTTGGCTCTCGGTCATCACTCGAGATGTAGTAGGAGAATTGATACAGTTGTTTTACAATACTTCGTCCTGCAATCAAAATCCACTGAGATTCCTCGGTATTTAGATTGTCAATCATTCCATTGTTCTCTACGAAAAAAAACACTAATCGTCGTCATCGCTTCCACTCTCCTCAGATCCACCCTCTTCATCCCGCTTCCTACGTTCCAGTTGATATTGGTATCCAACAAAATTCATAACACTTGAAACAGAAATAAGCCCACGTCACCAGTCAATTAAACATGGAAAGGGAACTCACTAGATGGTTCCATCCGCACACCCAACCACAACTTCCTCGTGGCTCAATTGCATCGACATCGGGTTCTTCTCTGGGGTAGCCAACCCAGCAAATTTAGGCGGCAAGTGTCCCAACAACCCGCTCACGCCACCCAACCCTGATGGAGGGGCATCAGCCAGTGCACCCCATGCACCAGTGAGAGGCGTAATGTCCGTGTCAATGTCCACAGAATTAATAGTCGTAGATCCACCAGCAGGAGGCAGGTGTTGCGTGATGAAATTGAGATCGTCGTCGTCGTCTGCTGCTGATGTCAAAAGGTCGGTAAACGACATTGGAGAAGGCGTAGGTGCGTCTTGATGGGTAGACATAAAAATCTGTATCAAAGGTCAATGAGTAAAGAAAAGAGAAACAAATTCAACAAGTACGTACCCTTCTATCAGCTCCAGCACGACTACTAAATCTCGTAGCTGTAACAACCCTCCTCTTCCTGGGATCAACGGCGCCAACAGCCACGTCCGGCGTCTCCACAATGGCAACCAGCTTGGGAGGCGCAGTCAACACCGCCGCCCTCCCAAACCGCACAGCAAATCCATTCGCATCCCTCGCACCAGAGGCATTCAACCCGCCCGCCATTCCAGGAGACGGCAGGGGTGATGGGCTCATAGGACTACCAGCCAAGGCTCTCCCCGATGTGCTAGTAGTGGAAAGGCTCAAGCGACTCTTACCCACCACCGACGCAGAGTTCGTCGAGCTTGGGGTAGGGTTGAGACTAACCCTCCTCTGCGGCGGAGTCGAAGTTGAAATAGAGTTACTGATGCTGCCGGGTCGACCAGTAGACGACATGGTGCTAAGGTTCAATCCACTCGAGCTGTTTGTTCGGCTCATCGTGGACCTTCCGAGGGCAGAGCCTGCGCGCGAGCGGAGAGCAGAGCCGTTGGAGGCGCTTTGACTTGCACTGAGCGGGATGGTGGATGAAGTTGGCGAGGCGACGAGAGAAGGTTCTTCGTGCTGTTCTCCTTCTTGCCATTGGAGATGGAGAATGACCGATTTTGTGGCACACGTCATTTGAGTGCCTTTGGCTGCGAACCACCTTGACGCGCGTAACGTTGAGCAAAGTAGTAGAAGCAAAACGTGAAACAGAAACACTTACTGCAGCATATTATTCGGTGCAGCACCAACGTTTGCCAGCTTGGAGTTGAGAACGGGATCTCCATGTCCAAGCTCCGAAAGCTTGAACTGAGAGATCATCTCTCGTCGTTCTAATCAACAAAAAAATAATAACAATCAGATATCTCCATCACACATCGACAAGCGAAAGAAGGCTCACTTATTGAAAACACCCGGACTATTCCATCGATCGTAACACCAACAACACGCTCGCCTTCTTCCTCCGTAGCACCACCGATAAGCTGCACACCGATATTAATTGTCGTCTGCTGTCCAAACCTGACAATCTTGGTGCCAGCTCGCCAGTCCCAGCACACGAGAGCTTTATCGGCGCCTGCTGAGACCAGGTTCTTGGATGAGAGCGCAACGGCGCGGATACCGTTCAAGTGGCCCGCGAGTTGTTGGATCGGGTTGAACGTAACTGAGGAAAAGAGGTGGACACGGCTGTGTGTCAAGTCACAGTGTCAGAGTCATGTCGTATAAAAACGTAAAGACTATGAACACATACCCGACATCATGGAAGCCAACAACGAAAACCTCTACATTGAAAAAGAAAACACCATCATTAACCCACTATTATCGCAAATATGAAACGCGAGGAAGAAACTCACCTTCTTCCGCCAAGAAATCCACGCAACTAACGGGTTTCTTCACTTGCAGACACTTCTTCATTTCGCCAGTTTCTATATCCCAAAACCTGATCGTTTCGTCATAGCTCCCACTGATCAACCGCTTTCCGCGCAACAGCAACGTGGTGCAGAAGTTGGTGTGACCAGTAAGGAAACGGATGGTTTGAGGAAGGGCGTTGCGGAAGTTGGATTCACGGTGGTGTAGAGAGCAATACAGCGGTTCCCTATGAAAGACAAAAAAATGCGGATGAGCTTCAGATTACAACAATCATGAAAATGAGATGCTGCTTACCATCCCTCGGGTGTAGCTGGTGGTTGAACGGGAGAAGGGTCATGCTGGGTGATCTTCAGGCAATGGTATTGCCAAAGTGCAGGATGGTGCACCATCGCTTGCCATTTCTTCGAGACCTAAATGTTGCGGCATTGAGTCATTGACATGTCATCTAGAAAGAGAAGCGATAGAATGTACAGGTTCAATAGCCAGGAGCTCTTTCACTGAAAGCCATTTGAGAATCCTAAACGAGAGATCGGGAGCAAGACTTCCGAGGACGTCGAATGTGGATTTCATATATTTCTCCAACAAGAGGATTTGCAGTCGGATATCGCCAGGAAGACATGCTGAAAAAAGTAGAAAAGTTAAAATGTTGCTCATACCAAACCCAAAAAAGCAGACGTCAATAAATGTGAAACTCACATTCAAGAATGATTGCAATTCTAAGAGGTAGAGAAAGAGAAAGAATCACGTCAGATGTCTGGATTAAAAATAAAGGAGAAAAATGGACCAACAGTCTCATACGTTGCTCCCTCCCTAGGCCCCTCAACGCCTTCCTAACAGCAGTCTCGTTGAACTGACCCCGCCCATCTCCTCTGAGAACCTTGGCCAAATCCATTGTTTCCTCGTCGTCATCATCATAATCTTCATCGTCTCGATAGCCACTCCAATATCCCTTCCTTTTCCTCCCACCACAAACACACAACCCATTCGCGTCCATAGCACCAAGAAGCAAATGCTGTGTGTTTTGTCCAGAAAATCCATCCGACCCACCACCATTCTCGCGGAGGACACGGACTTGTGCTTGAAGAGCATGCAATTGGGCAGCTGCACTTGCTTGAGCGCGTTCGAGAAGCCGTTTATAGTGGAGAATTTTCTTGGTGTGCATGTGGAGGACATTTTGCAGGGCGTCATCCATCTATTCAAAAATATGTTAATGATACCATCATCATGTAAATTAAAAAGGAATTACCTCTTCGTCAACGTCGCCATCATTAATATCCGTCACCATTTCAAGCGACACATCGTCCCCATCCCAAAACGCATTCCCGAGGCCATCATCGGTAGCAACAGCAGTGCCGGTCCCGTTACTTAGCACCTTGCCATGGCCCATAGATCCTAGTGCCATTTGTGGCGGCGACCAAGGGTCAGAACTAGTTTTGGGGGTTGTGGTAGTTGACGACGACATTGACTTCCCCATTCCCTTCTTCGGCGTAGACTTCACGGGCGTCGCCTTCGCCGTTGCAGACTGCTTAGACGGTGTACTCCCTGGAGTCCGCTCTTTCTGCGTGAGCGAGAATTTAGGGGGCGAAGCACGATGGGACATTGATAGACTGCTGCTGTGTGCGTTTGAGTTTGCGTAGGATTTTCCTTTCGCCTGGGGACTAGGCGAGGTGAGACTGATTGCAGGAGATAGCGAGGACGAGGAGGAATTGAGGGAAGGGGAGAGGAGAGAGCTTGATGAGGGGGATTTTGAGAGTGATCCAGGTGTGGTGGGGGTGGTACCACCAGGTGCCGTGGAACGACGCGATGGTGTCATCATGGAAAGAGACGTAACGCGAATTCGGTTTTTGCTCGGTGACAGGGCCTCGTCCTGTTGCTGTAATTGCAGGGCTTTGGCTACCTGGGCGGGAGACGAACTGGTATACAT
Organism: Panaeolus cyanescens; assembly: GCA_002938355.1. Classification (NCBI taxonomy): domain Eukaryota; kingdom Fungi; phylum Basidiomycota; class Agaricomycetes; order Agaricales; genus Panaeolus; species Panaeolus cyanescens. The sequence continues at coordinate 27,289 of NHTK01005979.1, read as the reverse complement.
TGAGGTGGAACGTGAGAGCCTGTGTGAGCCTGCTACAGAGGGTGTCCCTGGTACGTTTGACTTTGTGGGGCTTTTGTAGGATACGGGGGCAGCAGCACCTGGTTGTTGGGTGCTTGGGGTTGAGCTCGTTGGGTCAAATTTTGGGAATCCTTGCACAGGGGCGGAGATTCGCCGCATGTTTCCTGATAATGATGGAATGGATGTCGAGTACCTTTTGGCATTGGACGACGGCAGAGGTACTGGAGTTGCGTTGGGTGATCGAGCTGGCGTGCTGACTTTATGGTGACTGTTGCTGGGCCGCACGGTGGTCGTACCGCTCGCCAACGATGCATTGGATGCCGCGCGCGGTTTCGTCATGCTCGACGTTGACACTGAGTTGCTCAGTGTCGAAGAACGACGAGTTGAACGCGAGAAACGCGTAGAAGTTTCGGATGGGGCACCTGTACCCTTAGAGGTCATGATGTAGTCGTGAATCGTGATGTTATCAAGATAAACTGAGCTATTGGATTGTAGACGGCAAAGAAGGATGATAGTTCCTTGCTAAGCTCGCTGTCTTTAGGTTCTGGACCTCAAACAGGATACTCAGAGACTCTAGACGTCCAGAAAACGCAACGCTACGATGCTTCTTCAGATGCACGGAATCAAAGGAAGACTCAGGACTTTTTACGCACCTTGCACCCAGCTTTCCTTTGATTATTACAACGTAATTTCCCTCAATGAAAGTCTAAAGAAGAAACTGAAATATAAAAGTCAAAAAGGCAGAGGCTATTCGATACCAACTGTCAATAACTTCAACACAATCTTATGACCAATACACGTACTGATGGTCGTTCCACAAATCCGCTCGCTCAACACACAAAATTAGGGAGAAAATGGTTCAAAAGCTTTTCGTATATGTTAAGAAAGATTATTGGCGCGATAAATCAAGAGATGAGATTGAAAAGGCTCGCCCTGGCCAGTGTTTGTGTCCACTCCTTGAGGTTGGAGCCTGAGATCAAGGGCGTCACAAGGCAACGTGCTGACCGTTGCAACGGAAGCAAATGACATTTTGCTTTCATGTTGCCTTCCTGGGCTACCCCTGATTTTCTGACAATCAACAATTTTTATATATAATTTTAAATGATCTTTTTATTGCTAATGTATTGCAAGCCACAGTCTGCACGAATATCAGAAAAATAAATAATACTATGTTATGCGATTAAATCTCAAAGCTTTCCTCCAACAGTTTGGAAACTCTTTCAGACCGAGGTTCGATTCGACAGTCGAACGGAAGAGGGTTGCTTTGGTCCCAAGTACTAGTTAGTAAAATACCTTGAAGCAATTCAGTCACTTACGATAATGGTGCCGAAGTATATCGAGCCTGCGGGCGAATCGGCACTCCTTTCTCATTCAGCGGTGCTCGAATGTCGAAAGCTGCCAGGACAAAAGCAACCAAGATGAACATGTTTTGATCGCTGAAGAATCGGCCGGGGCAAATTCTGTAATACGCACAGGAGAGCGATCCTGTTTAGCCTTGCTCTGCAGTTTAAATAAAGGCACTGCACCTTCGACCATACCCAAATGCGGCAACTGAGGGATCTCGGACGCTGGTATCCAGCTGACCGTCCTTTAGATATCGCTCAGGGATGAATTCCTGCGGGGTTTCGAACGCATCTGGATCGTTAAGAATGGCCCTGTGAGAAACATCAAGCAATGAAGGGGAAACAAGTCAACTTTGAGCGACAATTGAATGTTGCAGCGGTTCGAAATAATCTTCTTACCATGTATTACCCATCACGATTGTTCCTTTTGGGATAAAGTATCCATTGTACTCATCATCTTCCGACGTACTATGAGCAAGACCTTACAATGAGACGTCAGGTTAATACACATACCGCAAACTTGAATTTGTTAAGCACTTACCAAGATTAGCGACAGCTTGCCACCTCGAGCACTCTTTTATCAAGGCATTGATATATGGCAGCGAAGGCCTGTCGCCGAAGTCTGGGAGTCGATTAAACCCAACCACAGCATCAAGTTCCGCCTGAGCTTTCTTTTGCGCCTCAGGGTACATCGTCATTGCTAAAAAGAATGTATGTAAAGCTGATGCAGTCTGGGCAGTGATTAGCATCCCTCAAATTTAAAGTATACGGCAGAAATAGTCCGGTGTTTGAAAATGCTCACTGTATCAGCTCCTCCTAATAGCCTGTCAGCAAAAATTCAAAACAAGACCTGCGTCTAAATGACATATGCTTACCTGCAAATGCGACAGCACAGACACCCTTTGCCCGTTCTTCGGCTTCAAGTCTTTCGGGGTCATTTTCATTTGGGAGCTGATCAAGGAGTGTAGTAAGTATGCACGGAACTGCACTTCCATTTTCCTGGAGAAAAAATGCAAAAATTAGCCGTTCAAGTCAGCACCATAAATTCAAAGAGATCAGGTCCTTACCATCGAGCGCTTCACATGATTGAACGGAAGGTCAAGAAAGTCGTTTTTCATGCCCTGCCATACAGTTGCTTGGCGCTGGAAAGAAGCCCCAGGAAACCATTCTGGAATGTACTTCATTGCTGGGATCAAGTCGACCAAGAAGGTTCCGGGCACGGATGCGTCGGTCATGCTTTTGAGCGCTCGTTCGGCTGTGAGGACGTAGATGTCGTCATTACTGGGTTGAATCGTGATCCCATATGTGATGCGCATGATGCTGGATATGAAGGTACTATTTCAATCGAGAAACACCTGGTCAGAGAGATGAAGCAGAAAATTGAAGGTAGTGCATCTTACTGTCGGATGTGGTGCTGAAGGTCCTTGGGCGCTTGTAGGAGCGATCGGAGGAAAGCATGCGCCTCTTTGACCAGAATTGGCTGATACTTGTTAATAACCCCGGAATGGAAGAAGTCGTGAAATACACGTCGATATTTTCTCCACTTGTTTCCATAAGGAAGGAACACAAAGTTGAAATGCCAATCCATTCTAATAGCAAATGGACAAATAAGTAGTAGGCCGAAGAAGATGAGGTAGCTGGCTCTACGATGAGAATAGACGTACAGATCCATAACCATAGGCATATGAGGCCTATTCGAATAGTTACTTGACCTCTTTTCAAACAAATCCTGTGCCCTTTCGTAGCTCCCAAGGATGAGAAACGGTTGCCCTAAGACTTCGAAGTAAATCATATCGCCTGTTCCTCCCCGCAACCCATTAATGACGGAATACAGCCTTCAAATCGCATGCTTACCGTATGTATCCTTCATCTTATTGTACTCAACCCATGGTTTATCCTCGATGTTAGGCATATCCCAGAGATTCCCTATGATTGGATACCCTTTTGGCCCTGGTGGTCGAGGCAAGCCTTTAGGGTTCCTTCGAGTCCTTGCTATCACTTTCACCAGAGCCAGGCACGCAGCTATGGTAGCAAAAAATGCAAGATGGGAATGATTCGACAAGGTAGATAGCAATGTCATGGCTAAATTCAGGCGGTACAGACGTTCTTCAGAGATGTGGGCGGTGAGTGTGTTTCAGAAGCAGATTTCGATGGGGATCATATATATGGGCCATGCTCGCCTATCCCTCCCAAAACCCAACTTCTGTCGCTTGTTGACAGCACATTCGATCTGAGCCCCCCATCGAGCCCGCATTGAATTTCAAGTAGTATAGCCGAAGTCCCTTTCTGTTTGTTTCATGTTCAATTCATTCGATATCCCAAATCGTTTACCTTTGCTATTCTATTACTTGCTCACATGTAGTTAGTATCTATCCCCCACACCTGAACTAAAAACTAAGTTTTTCGCCTCTTTTTGTCGTCTGAGTCTCGCCTTCAAGTTCGTACCTCTTCACCTTCACCCCGTCCTTCGTTGTTGTCGTATTTCGTGCACATTCGCTCTCGCAGACCCACAACCTTGCCAAGCGCAATCTCTCAAAGTTTGCCCCCTTTGTCACCCATATCACCAGCACTTCACCTCATTATTGTATATTATTAGTTTGATTCACTTACCGTACCGCGCGAGTCATCAATGGGTTAGCTTCAAAGCTTATCATTACTTCTCAGTACATTGCGAGGGACCCGTTGTCCATGAGTAAACATCAATAATCCATGAATGCTTTTCTTCTCATACATTCAGTAGTGTGTCATACGTCCTCATAAATGTGCGAGAATGCAACCATTGGCCTTCCGGACCTTCCAGTGTCCCGGTCTCTGACAAGTTGAATTGAATTACATCTATTTAAATCGTGTGTCTTTACGCAAAAGTAAGATAACGGCTGAATTATCGAACTCTACATACATTCTTGAACCCCCTGATCATTCTCTCGGCAGCAAGGGATCGAAGTGTACTTCAACATTCGAAGGGAAGGGAATGCTAAACATAAAGGTAGATACGGCGTCATGAGAAAGGCTCGCCCTGGCCAGTGTTTGTTTGTGCCCACTGCTTGAGGTTGGAGCCTGAGATCAAGGGCCTGAAAGCTGACTTTCCTCCAACAATGTTGAAACTCTTTCAGACCGAAGTTCAATCTGACAGTCGAACGGAAGAGGGTTTCTTTGAGCCCAAGTACTAGTGAGTAATATACCTTCAAGCGCAATTGAGTTACTTACGATAGTGGTGAGGAAGTGTATCGAGCCTGCGGGCGAACCGGTTCTCCTTTCTCATTCAGCGGTGCTCGAATGTCAAATGCTGCCAGAACAAAGGCAACCAAGATGTACATGTTTTGATCGCTGAAGTATCGACCAGGACAGATTCTATAGTATACGTAGGAGAGCCAATCCCGTTTAGTTAGCGTTGCTCTCCAGTTCGAGTGCATATGGAGGCACCTCACCTTCGACCGTATCCAAATGCTGCAACTGATGGATCTCTGACGCTGGTATCAAGCTTACCGTCCTTTAGATATCGCTCAGGAATAAATTCATCTGGTTTTTCGAACACATCTGGGTCGTGCAGGATGGCCCTGTAAGCAGAATTAAGCGACGAAGGGAAAAAATCAACTTCGAACCAGAAATGATCAATGCAACGGTTTCGAATTAAAATTCTTACCATGTATTTCCCATCACAATCGTTCCTTTCGGGATGAAATACCCATTGTACTCGTCATCCTCGGAGACACTATGAGCAAGACCTGGAAGAAAGCGTCTGTTTGATATACGTATGCCACATTTATACCCGCAAAAATGCCCACCAAGATTAGCAATACCATGCCACCTCAAACACTCCTTTATCAACGCATTGATGTATGGTAGCATAGGCCTGTCGCTGAAATCTGGAAGTCGATGCGACCCAACCACAGCATCAAGTTCCGCCTGAGCTTTTTTTTGCGCCTCAGGGTACATGGTCATCGCTAAAAAGAATGTGTGTAAAGCTGATACAGTCTGAACGATACCGTTGGGTAAGTGATTAGAATCCCTCCGATTCCCTCGAAGTATGTGGTAGAAGTAGTTGGGTATATAATACTCACTGTATCAGCTCCCCCTATAAAATTGTCAACAAAGCCATGCATATGGGCGACATCCGAACGATGATAGATGCTCACCTGCAAATGCGATGGCACAAATACTCTTCGCCCGTTCTTCCGCTTCAAATCTTTCGGGGTGATTCTCATCCGGCAGCTGATCAATGAGTGTAGTAAGGATGCACTGAACCGCATCTCCGGTTGCCTGTAATACAATTCAAATAAAGTTTCAGTTATTCGAATCAGCATCACATCGCAAACAAATACATAGAATCCCTACCATCAACCGCTTCACATGGTTAAACGGAAGGTTAAGAAAATCGTTCTTCATGCCACGCCACACCGCTGCCTGGCGCTGAAAATGCGCTCCAGGAAACCATTCTGGAATGTACTTCATCGCCGGGATTAAGTCGACCAAGAAGGTTCCGGGTACAGTTGCGTCGCTGACACTTTTGAGCGCTCGTTCGGCTGTGACGACGTATATGTCGTCATTACTGGGTTGTATGGTGATCCCATATGTAACGCGCATGATGCTGGACGCGAAGGTACTATTTCGATCAAGGAATTTTCAAGTCAGGGAAATATCAAAGGAAATATATTGAAGGTAGTATATCTTACTGTCGTATATGGCGCTGGAGGTCCTTGGGTGCCTTGATGAGCGACCGGAGGAAAGCATGCCCCTCTTGGACCAATATAGGGTGATACTGCTCAATTACACCAGGGTGGAAGAAGTCGTGAAATACGCGTCGATCCTTTTTCCACTTGTGTCCATAAGGAAGGAAAGAGAAGTTGAAATGCCAGTCCATTCTAACAACAGATGGGAAAATAGGCGCGTAATTTGTAAGCCGACAAAGTTGGCGCTAAGAATATTAATGGACGTACAGATCCATAACCATAGGCATATGAGGCCTGCTAGAATAGTTACTCGACCTCTTTTCGAACAAATCTTGGACCCTTTCATAGCTCCCGAGGATGAGAAATGGTTGTCCTAAGACTTCGAAGTAGATCATATCGCCTGTCGGTGCAGCGACCCATCAACAGTGGTGTCCCAGAACACATATGTTCGAATCCGAACTTGCTTACCGTAAGTATCCCTCATCTTGTCGTACTCAACCCACGGAGTCTCCTCGATCTTGGGCATATCCCACAGATTCCCTATGATTGGGTACCCTTTTGGTCCCGGTGGTTTAGGCAAGCCCCTAGGATTTCGTCGACTCCGTTTTATCACTTTTACCAGAGCCATCCATGCAAATATTGTTGCACAGCACGCAAGACGAGGATGATTCGATAGGGTGGACAGCAAAGCCATGGTTCAATTGAGCGGTACGGGGATGCCTCAGAAATGTGGGGCAGTGGGATGTTTCAGCAGCGGGTTTCAAGTTTGGTAGCGATTATATCCTGCTATTTGACCTACAGGGATGGGTCAACGTCAAACTTTACTTAGCAGTATAGCAGTAGACCTGTCGTCCATGTGTGAAATCTCAGTCTCCATGAATGCTTCTCTTCTCATCACCTCAGTCTCACATCATACGTCCCTGACCTTCCAATGGCCCAGTCCCAGTGTCCGACTCGGAGGTGGATCAAATGATAATAGATATTCATTTAAATCGCATCTTTATACATACCCAATGCACATGTAGCCAAAAGTACTTCACCAACGTCTAAATGTGTTCTTGAGCGTCCTGAACTAATCTCGCTGCAGCAGGGGAACGAGGCGTAATTCTGCATTCGAAAGGAAGAGGAGTCCTAGAAATTGAGTTCGATAGGCGTCAATCAATGTGTCGAACTTCAGAGGGTAAACAGCACATACGACAAGGCTCCCGAAGTATACTCTCCTCTAGGCATAATAGGCTTTCCTGTCGCATCAAGGGGGGCTCGAATGTCAAAAGCTGCCAAAGTCGAGGCGATGAGGATGAACATCTGCTGGTCGCTCAGGAATTGGCCAGGACAGACTCTACGTTCAATAGTTAGCATGATAATTCGAGGTGGTTGAATGTAGTTTATCATGCTACGGTGTACCTTCGACCATGCCCAAAAACGGCCACTCTTGGATCACGGATATCGGGGTTCAGTTGACCGTTTTTCATATATCTTTCGGGAATAAATCTCTCCGGATTTTGGAATGCCTGTGGGTCATGCATTATAGACCTGAATGCGTGAAAGTGTTATTATCATCTTGGTTGAGCGAACGGCGGGGGTTATCGCTGTTTAGCGTAGAAAACGTACCATATATTTCCCATGACAATGGTACCCTTAGGAATAAAGTAGCCTTCATATTCATCATCCTCAGAGACGCAATGAGCAAGGCCTGAGCATAGCGTTAGCAAAATCTTCCTGTAAGTATATGCACTGAGAAAACATACCAAGAGGCGTAACGACTCGCCATCTTAGAATCTCTTTTATGATAGCACAGATGTACGGTAACGAACCGCGATCGGAGAATGTTGGTAGGCGATCCAACCCCACAACGGAGTCAATCTCCTTCTGAGCCTTATCCATAACCTCTGGATGCATAACCATAGCTAAAAAGAACGTGGTCACTGCCGATACGGTCTAAACATATATAAGCAAGGGTCTTGGAACCAAGATACTGAAGAGCGTACAGTCTCAGATCCTCCTGGTATGTCATCATAATTATCCATATCGATGTTAGCAAAATCATCTGCCTTCAACATATTTCATCACATACCGGCAAAAGCAATCGCAGGGACGGTTTTTGCTCTCCTAAATTCTTCCCCCCATTTTGGATCCGTTTCAGATGGGAGACGACTCAGCAAGGAGGTAAGCATACAAGGAACGGAACTTCCTTCCTTCTAAAAATCAATAAGCCAACGTTCGTGCGCATGTACAGAGCTCCTTGACGCTGCAATCTTACCATAAGCTGTGCGACATGCTGGTATGGAACGTCGATAAATTCTTCTCGAACCTTGCTCCACTCAGCCGCTTTTCTTTGAAATGAAGCACCTGGGAACCATTTTGGAATGTACTTTAGCGCCGGAATTAGGTCGACCATGAATCTGCCTGGAACGGCCGCCTCTTTCAAGGTAGCATTCGCCCGTTCAGCGTTTATCATGTATTTGTTGTTGGTGTTGGGCTCAATTTTGATACCGTATGTGATTCGCATTACAACAGCCCCAAATGTGCTGAAGTTGGATAAGTTATTAATATCCCGAGGAAACCCGCAGGGTGCTGTTAAACACGTACTATCGAATATGATCGAAGAACTTTTCAGGTTTTTCCAGCAAAAGCATCAAAAATTGATTTGTTTCTTCAAGCAAGATCGGACGATGATTGTCTATAGCGCTCGGCCCAAAGTGCTCGTGGAACGTTCTTCTATCTTCTCTCCACCTCTGTCCGTAAGGCAGAAGTCCAAAATTAATATCCCAGCCCATTCTGAGACGTCAGGCACAATCAGTGGTCTGTGAGTATTTAGAAACGGAAGGACAGGTGTAAGCGCGCTCACAGTTCGAGTATCATAGTCAGATGCGGTCGACTTGAATACTTGAGAGACCTCTGATCGAGCAGATTGTCGACTTTCTCCAGAGTGCTTAAGATGAGGAAAGGCTTCCCTAGGACCTCCATATATATCATATCGCCTGGTGATCGCCTCGTCAATCTCCCAAACATTTGCGAGAAACCCAATACTGACCGTAGTCCTTTTGCATTTGGTCGTAGGCAATCCATGGGTACTCATCGAGCTTTGGCATGTCCATTAGGTTTCCAATAATCGGATATCCTTTCGGTCCCGGTGGTCGAGGAAGGCCACGAGGGTTTCTTTGGCGTCGACCTCGAGCATTTCTCGTCAGAATACCAGTAATGACAATAAGTACAGCGGAAAGATATGGGTGCTCAGAGATAGAGGAAAGAAATGACATGCTTTCGTGGACAGGAACAAAGAGTTGACAAGGAGAACTGTGGTCATTTGAATCTTTCATGACATGGGAATATGTCGGCCCACAAATCGGTGAGTAATTCAAACCCTTTACAATGTACATCAACTTTACATACCTTCCCGAGTGGCAGATGACAGGACGGTATCATGTTAAGCTATCCAGGTACCATCCCTTCATTCCGAACTCCAATGAAATGAACCTCTGATGTTCGATATGCATAGCAAGTCGAGAAAACGCTTTATGGTAAGGTGAACGTCAATAAAAAAAAGTTACGATGTTTAAAACGGACGAAATGGACGATGCTTCGACGGAAGGCTAATTGCATTGCGGCAACTACGTTAGGCGACGAGCAGAGTCGTTGGAGTGTATTTTAGGCTTGGCGTTGAACCAGGTGGTTGGCGACATGTGACATGTGACATCGGATAAGTTATAAGCGCTTTAGCGCTACTATTCATGGTCGGGATATTATGCAAAATTTTCGTAAATCACAAATATCATGCTCATTTTTGCACTCTTCACCTTGGAATTTTAGACATATGTAAACCTCTACAATATCTACCTATCTGCCGAGTTTGAAAATATTTGGAGACCTCTGTGCATTGTCGGGCTCTGACCGAGATTTTGGCATGGGGTTCAGGATATGCAAAATTTGGTCACTGGAGCCGTCACATTGATGGAGAGCACCGATTGGCTCGTTCGCCTTGTCCCTCAGAGTGTTTCTACCAATTCGAGTTGAACTCGATTGAACCAAGCTGCCTGTACCGAGTTAGCCAACTCGAGTGCCCGAGTCGAGTCGAGTTACAACTCGGAGTTGTACCGAGTTCTTCCATGGTTTCACGTGATAATATACCCATCGTCATCAGACAAAGAACACGTCCATAACGCGCTAATATTAGAGCGCGTTGTATCCTCTGCGCTCCAGATTTTTATATTTTTTACTGTTTACTCCATCCCCTGAACTAGCGCAGGCGAATAGTACATAGTCCACGTGTCCCCAAAGAAAAAAAATCAGCTTTTTTCTTTTCTTTTTTTTTTTTTTTTCGATCAACAAAACAAAATGAGAGCATACACAGATAGGCATATAATGTGGTGTACTGAAGACGAAATACCATCGCCAAATGACTTCTCAAACGCCCCCCTGTACATGCTCTCACCCCCAGTATTGTCAATGTCAAGCTTCACGTTGGCCTCAGGCTTCGTACTACCATCTGCCAACCTTCGATGCTCGGGCTGTCTTAGCATTCATACCTTGCAACTCTACCAACTGATGCTCGTCATACTGCTACACTTGGCCCGAAAGGTGCCGAGGAGCTGGCAGCAGTTATCCGGAATTCCAGGGAGTCGTTAAATCCCAGTAGATAGCATTCATTAATGTCCTTAGTACTTACACCTCGACTGGTTCTGTACTATTACAAGTGTGCAACGCAATCTTATCCACCCATAGATGCCATCAAATCTGATGTGTTCTAGCATTTTCATTGGCTACTTACCTGTCCCACGATATTCTGTCTGAACTCGGTTCAACTCCGAGTTGAAACTTGGTTTAACTCGTCAACCGAGTTGTACCAAGTTTTGCAACTCGACTCGACTTAGTCACTTCGGTAGAAACACTAGTCCCTCTATCAACGTCTTGTGAACCGAGATGCCAGATTCAGGGTCGAACTGCAGCTTTTGCGCTATCAGTTGTCACACAAGTGCACCTTCATACGTCCTGGAGCTTTCCTCCGCCTCAACACCCCCCGGAGAAATTGAATTTAGATTTCACTACTGTTAATAACTACAGCCTGAAAAAATGGAGATGCAAACTACTTTACGTCCTATATTTTCGAAGGCTAAATTCATTGAGATAACGGAGTGACCAACAGTCTCTATATACATTTGTTGTTCAATTCCATATATTGTTTTATTTAAAGTTTACAAAAATGTAGATAAAGGACTCAGTCGTTTGGATTTTTTTTTTCGTATTTTTTGGGGAAGAGGAAGGTATGTAGAATTTGTGTTTACAAAATTTTGCACATGTTGTTCCGTTTGCATATCGTGACCACCAATAGTAGTGGGCCAAAATCAAGGATTCCCTACAACAGCATAAGGACTGAGTCGAAAGGGTTGAAAATAAGATGAAACAAGGACTTTTGGCACGAGAAAGCGATATAACCAGAATGTATTGAAATTTGATAGCCAATGATAGGGCTTTGCTCCGCCACGATCCATTCATCGTTAGTCACGAGTCATTACTGGGATTGCTGAGGTCTTGTATCATGTTTAAGCTGAATAAATCCCATAAAAAGATTCAACAATACATGTGTAAGAGTATGAGATTCTGAATCTAGGACTCATCTAGACTAGAGTTGGTGGTCCACTGAATCGAGTATTCATAGCTTGCAGGCTCAAGACCTCATGGGTATCCACTCCTAAATACGTTCTTGAGTCTCCTGAACTAAACTCACAGCAGCAGAAGATCGAGGTGTAATACTGCATTCGAACGGAAGAGGAGACCTAGAAATGTTTATGGCATGAATATCACGGCTTTCAACTTGAACTTCGAAGGGTGGACAACACATACGACAAACCTCCCGACTTATACTTGCCACTCGGCATAATGGGTTTTCCTGCCGCATCCAAGGGGGCTCGAATGTCGAAGGATGCTAAAGTTGAGGCAATGAGGATAAACATTTGCTGGTCGGCGAGGGATTGTCCAGGGCAAATTCTACGTTACGCTTGAGCTAAAGCAGTTGAGTGAGAATATTTATAGGCAGATACCTTCGTCCATGCCCAAAAACAGCCACTGTTGGATCAAGAACTTCGGGGTCGAGCAGCCCATCTTTAAGATATCTCTCAGGAATAAATTCTTCTGGATCTCGAAATACCTGTGGGTCATGCAGAATAGACCTGAATATGCACCGCAGGGGTTAATATCGTGCAGATAATCAAGCGAAGAGTGACTGAGCATCAAATGCGTACCATGCATTTCCCATAACGATAGTGCCTTTAGGAATAAAATAACCTTCGTATTCATCGTCTTCGGACAACATATGTGCAAGACCTATGTATTACCGTGTTAGTAGTCGGTTGCTTTGCCTATGGATAGAGTGTACTATGCCTTACCGAGGTTCGCGATTATTCGCCATCTCATAATCTCCTTCAAAATGGCGTTGGTGTAGGGGAGCGAGTCTCTATCAGAAAAGGTCGGTAGACGCTCTGGTCCCACGACGAGATCAATTTCCTTCTGAGCTTTCCCCATTACCTCCGGGTACATTACCATGGCGAGGAAGAACGTAGTCACAGCTGAAACAGTCTATTCATGAGGCGTCAGCTCAAATTTCGAACGAAGTATTCGTAATGTGGCGGGCTTACAGTCTCGGACCCTCCTGTACGATATGCCAAAAAGAATTGACGTCAGCAAGATCCCGTCTTTCATGAAAACTATTTGACATACCAGCAAAAGCGACTGCTGGAACCGTTTTCGCTCTCTTGTGTTCTTCATCCCATTTTGGATCTGCCTTAGGGGGAAGCGATTCTAATAACATGGTGAGCATGCAAGACACTGAGTTCCCTTCTTTCTAAAGGGAGCAAAAGTCATCTTAAATATTAATATCGTGATTTTAAACCTCCCATCTTACCATGCGCTGTGTGACATACTGATATGGTGCTTCGACAAAATCCTCTTGGATCTTCCTCCACTCTTCTGCTTTCCGTTGAAATGCGGCTCCAGGAAACCATTTCGGAACGTGTTTGAGCACTGGAATTAGATCAACTAGAAACCTGCCTGGGGCGGCCGCCTCCGTTATACTAGCCAGAGCTCTCTCCGCGCTTAAAAGGTATTTATTATTGGAGTTTGGTTCAATGTTGATACCGTATGCGATTCGCATTATAGTAGCCCCGAAAGTGCTAGGGGTTTCGTTGTTAGTGCTATCACGCAAAGGTTCCATAAAAAATAGTATGAATAAAGACGTACTATCGAATGTGATCTGGGAATTGGTTTGGCCTTGTTAATAAAAGCATCAGGAACTTGTGCGTTTCGCTAAGTAAGATAGGGCGACGCTTTTCGATGGCACCTGGGCCGAAGTGTTCGTGGAAAGTTCGCCTATCCTCTCGCCACTTCTGGCCATAAGGCAGAAGTCCAAAGTTAATGTCCCAACCCATGCTTAACGAAAATAGCTTGAGTTAAGATGGGTGCAAAAGAATGGAATAAGCAATCACAACTCACAGATCCAAGAGCATAGTCATATGTGGTCGGCTTGAATACTTCAAAGACCTTTTGTCAAGGAGGTCGTCCACTTTCTCCAGAGTATTCAGTACGAGGAAAGGTCTTCCTAGGACCTCCATATATATCATGTCGCCTGGCATATTCACAGAATCAATCAATCATGATGAAGTGTAGGAAAAAGTTCCATCCTGAAGAAAACCAAGACTGACCGTACTTCTTTCGCATCTGGTCATACGCGATCCACGGGTCCTCATTGTACTTTGGCATATTCATCATGTTTCCAATGATTGGAAGACCTTTAGGACCTGGTGGTCGGGGAAGACGGCGAGGATTCCTCCGGGCTTCAGCGCGAGCGTTGCTGATCAGAACACTCGCAACGATAACAAGCACAGCTGAAAGGTAAGGGTGTTCAGAGAAGGCGGAGAGCAATGTCATGCTTGCAAGTACAAGTGGTAAGAGCGCCTACGCAGTGATATTTAAGCCTTTGATTCGAATCTGATCATGAGGTTTGTTTGTGTAACAATGTAGGTCCACATTCCGGTGAATTGTTAAGATGGAGTTTTCAGGTGACGCATGACAGAACTCTGTAATACGACACTATCGCCTATTCTGAGTTTCGGGATGAATACATCATTTGGGTTCAGGTGAACAGATAGACAGCCAAATAAGAACGAACTTTGGAAGTTCAACACCTCGAAAAGGGTAGTTGTCTTCACTAGACGACGTCGACGGGTTGAAGATGGTGGGTGAAAGGGTCCTATGAGTGAGAATGAAGGAGTCACGAAGCACCATCAGTGCCTGACTTATAATAGTTAGGTTCACAGCAGGTTCAGAGGTTGGCCTCAATCAAGTTTCTTTCAGGCTTGGCATCGACGGCCTTTGAAATTTTAAGCGAATTGATGTCGATGAGCGCCCAAATGCAGGATCCTCTGAAAGCGAGTGAATACTGCGATTTTGTTCCACAAGCAATCAGCCGAAAATATTAAACCAAGGCAACCTGCGTCACTTACCCAGGAATTTTAACAATGAAAGAAATGTACGAAGCGAATAAAGTTGTTAGCGTTCACGGTTGAAGGAGCGCAGGAGCCCTGTGGCCGGCGCCCTGCAATGGCAATGCCACGTGCAGCGTCGTTATCGAGCCGTTAAAATTGGGATTGCTGGAGTCTTGTGCCACACACAAACCTTGCAAAAATTATGTATACGCTTTCACGTTTTGAATTTTTTATTGTTTCCCGTGTATGTAAATTAGTAATTGAAATACTGGTGCTCCCTTGGGTAAGTATCACCCACCAACGCGAAGTTACGCGATTAACAAAGAGGATTGAACAGGTGATTGAAGTGTATCGACATTTAACTCGGAGAAAGGAGGGAGGGCATGAATCGTCGTGGATGGGGTAAAGCAAACTGAGAAATGCGTAGTCTTCGATGTCAGGCTACATGAATTATGTTATATATCGGATAAAATCGCTAGTAATTGCCACGAAATAATGTTCATATGTGATCAAGGCCATCTTGAATGAGTCGCTTGGCGAGAGAAGAACGAGGTGTGATCCTGCATTGGAAAGGGACAGGGTACCTGCAAGACAATAAATCAACCCCATCCACAATATAATACAGTGGAACTTATTTGCTCACGATAAGAGCCCGCTTGTAAATTCTGCTTTAGGTTTGACAGGCTTTCCATTTGCATCCAAAGGTGCTTGAATATCGTACACGGCCAGCGTGGATGCAATAATCATGAACAATGCGTTGTCACTCATATGACGTCCAGGACAAATTCTAAATCAGAAATCAGCTCCCATGCACCGAGAATTCCATCAGCAACTACGAACCTTCTTCCATACCCAAACGCTGCCACTGTAGGATTACGTGCATTCGGGTCCAGTTGCCCATCTGCTCCAAGGTACCTCTCAGGGATGTATTCCTCTGGGTGATCAAAGACTTCGGGGTCGTGAAGGATAGACCTGAAACAGGCGTCATGTAGCGGACTCTCACACAACATCAATACCATCCCTCACCATCCATTTCCCATTAAAACTGTTCCTTTCGGAATGAAATAGCCGTTATACTCGTCATCTTCAGTTGCCATGTGTCCAACAGCTATACAACGGGTTAATGACTTTAACATGAGCTCACAAGCAAGCATACCCAAAGGAATGATTAGCTGCCACCTCATCGACTCCTTAACCATGGCGTTAATGTAGGGCAACGAGGGTCTGTCAGAGAATTCGGGGAGGCGATTGTTCCCAATGACAGCGTCTAGTTCAGCCTGCGCCTTCTTCATAACTTCAGGGTATCGAGCCATCGCAAGGAAGAAAGTCTGTACAGCAGAAACCGTCTGTGTTCGAGGTGTCAAAAGCTGTATCTCAAGATTGTCGATTCATAGCTCACTGTATCCGCTCCACCTAAAGGTCCTACAGGTTAAATCTAGATTAGATGTCATGTATGGGATACACTCACCGACATAAGCAACAGCCGCAGTGTCTTGAGCAATCTTTTCTTCCTCCTTCCGCAGAGGGTCCTTCTCGTCAGGAAGGCGATCAATCAAGTAGCTAGCTACTGACGGGACTGCAGTGCCCGCTTTCTATAAATCCCACATGAGCTAAAAAATATTTGGGATTAAATGTTCCATACCATTTGCTCTTTAACATATTCGAAAGGCTTCAAGGCGACATCTTTGTTAATATTACGCCAACGAGTGGCTTTCTTTTGGAAAGTCGCTCCAGGGAACCAGTCCGGAATATACTTGAGGGCTGGTATCAAGTCAACCAAAAAGCTTCCTGGAATGCCGGCCTCAGCCAATCCATAAAGTGCTTGTTCTGCATTTAGAATATAAGGGTCTTCGCTCTCCTTGACAGTGATACCATAGGCCACCCGCATGATCGTGGCTGCGAACGTGCTGAATGTAAACGTCGATAAGCTCCATCACATTATAAATAGCAGCCAAAAGGTGCCTTACTGTCTAACGTGATGCAAGAAATTATCTGGGGTATCCAGCAAACGCTGCAGAAATGCACGAGTTTCGTGAAGCTGAACAGGTTGATGTTTGGCGACGACTCCAGGGTGGAAGTGTTCGTGAAAAGCGCGGCGATGTCTTCGCCACCATTGACCGTATGGCAACATGGCCATGTTATAGTCCCAATGCATCCTAAAGTGCATTGCTAATTAGAGATCAATGTGTATGACAGTTCTGCAACACGCACAATTCTAGGACCATAGGCATCCTCATTCGATCAGAGTAGTTGCTGGAACGTTTCTCAAACAAGTCATAGGTCTTTTCGAGCGACCCCAGGACAATAAAAGGTTGACCTAGGACCTCGAAATATACCATGTCACCTACAAGAAAAGGCGATCAGATATAAATGTAAGGTGAGTGTCATCTTATCGTTCTCACCATAAACTTTGCACCAGTCGTCGTAGGCTAGCCACGGCTTATCTTTGGGCATATCAAGAAGATTGCCAATGATAGGCAATCCTTTCGGTCCCGGCGGCAGGGGAAGGCCATTGGGGTTTCTCTTCTTGCGTGTTAAGATGGTCTTCAAGGCCGTACATAGCAGAAAGGTTCCAACTATCGAGTGGTATGGATATTCGGCAAGCGTTGATAGCAGAGGCATGATGGATCTGTGGGATGGAAAGGAGAGTGAATTTGCAAGGAAAGTAGAAGCGAACTGTGCTCCTTTTTTATCTGTTCAAACCACAGACGCAAGGAGTTCATTTCCCATGTACATGAGTAATGTATGTTCGAGGAGTCCACATAGAATTCTCTGATAGATTTGTGGATTGTTTGTGGGCGGTCCCTGTCATACTTCTCGAGGTCCTGTGATCGGGCACGACAGGACATTGTATTCAAGATACGATTATCTCTTGACAGACCATCAGCTGTACCATTCTGAAATTGGTCTGTTGTGGACCTGTATTCCAGCGAACGTGGAAGTAATCTACAGATTCATGGAAGATCCCCGTTCCAATGTATTCCCTGTACCTTTTAACCTGTTTGATAGATAGCGATTTTCAGTTCAGCTGACCAGAAGATAATATGAAAACAATCTCACGTACTGTACAAGACACTTAAATGCCTCCCGAGGATAGTTACATCCCACAAGATACGACAAGACACAAAGCCCCGGAGTCAAACAAAGCAGGAAGTAGAAAGCAGCCATCGCGGTTTTCTCTGGAGAACAACGGTATAAATGGAATTAGCTTGAAGTTTGATTGAAGTGCATCGCATGGACACGCATATTCATAGATAAATTCCACGATGGGGTGCTAATATTGGAGGCTCGAGGAAGACAACAGTGAGAACGAGTGGGAGTTGGAAGTCAACCTGATCGTGAGTCGTGAGTATGACATCGACAGCTCGCGGTCCGAGTACCTAATGCTGGTGTGATTAGTTGCACTAACTCGCAGGACTCACAAGTACTCACCTTAGATTGTTACTGTTCATTTTCTTTTCAAATGTTGTGCTAGGGAGAAGCATAGATAGGCCATGGATGTCCGATTGGACTGAGAATGTGGAGAATAGACTGTCAGCCAACACAATTGACGGCGATCCAAGGCGAGTATGTAAACCAAGCTCCAAAAACCACAACCCTATGGTGTCTCCCAAAGAGCGAAACCCACGAGTGTCTAAGTACATCCCGAGAGCATGATACAAATCAAATAACGCATTCTATGATAGAGGTACAGCCTACAGTAATACAAAGACAGCAATTGGATGATATGTAATAATGCGAAGATAACAAAAATGTGAAAAAAATCCACGCAACTGCGGGGAACAATCATGGCTTGGGTATGCCATTCCTTCCGACGTTCCAGAAATCAGAAATAAATCAATGACTGGGAGCGAACTGGAACGTTGACGTCCGATATCATTCATGTCGACGAAGGGCGGTATGTCGTGCGGACCAAATAGCAGTAGGATAACGATAAACATCCAGGATTCCGAATAATAATCAAGATGAAATGGAAATCCATTTAAGTCATAATGGTTTCCAATGAGAGCAAGGCTCGCGATCGTGATGCAGCAGATTCGGCTGAATTACCACCAATAAGGTGGTCAGGTTGATAACCTGATGTGAGACCCTCGTGTAAGAGGGCGAGCATTTTAATCCATTGCTGACCCCAGACCATTTTTGCTTCCTTCCCTAGAACATCAAGACCAGCTAAAAACATAGAGGGTAAGTATAGGATTGGGAGAATCAACGAAAAGGGCGCACTATAAATTAGCTGAGGAGCAATGGGGTCCGCCAGAAGCCTGAAGTCACTGACGACTCTTGCAAACCACGTCCAGTATCGTGGAAGAGCAAAATAAACGTTCTGCGGTTGTTTCGGAGGGATCTTAAGGATGTGGAAGTATACCCGCATTATGGCAGAAATACGGTTAGAGTGTTCCGCAGCTGACTCCAGCCCTTCTCCGCTTTCGCTCTTGCGATAGCCAGCAGCTTTGATTCGCTCTTCTTTAGACGTCCATGGATTCTTTTCATGGTCTTTA
This sequence comes from Panaeolus cyanescens, assembly GCA_002938355.1. Lineage (NCBI taxonomy): Eukaryota > Fungi > Basidiomycota > Agaricomycetes > Agaricales > Panaeolus > Panaeolus cyanescens. The sequence continues at coordinate 8,282 of NHTK01005979.1, read as the reverse complement.
TCACCGACAAAAATGGGGATGGGCCAGCCCCCGCATCGTTGTACCAGTCTTCCCAAAAATATTTCTGGGAAGTGTTCGAGCGAGTCAAGGAGGGCGTGAGCAACATGTGCCAACGGAATGGCACTGTTCTTCTCTGCGGTAACCTCAGTTTCCGCTTGCAGTAGAATTGCTTTCGCAATGGACCCTAATACGGTGGCATAGATCATTGGGCGGAGGGCACCGGTGGGTGGCCTAGCGATCTCGATAAGTTGCTGGGTCTGCAAGAGTAATGTCAAAGATTTCCCAGAGCTAGACGAAATATACACGCACAATTCGCTGGATAGCAACGGGGTCATTGGTTAACTGGCCAATCTTTGGCACAATTTGACGCCGTAGTTTCAACCATTCAGATTTATCTGCCTTGTTGCTCTTGGTTGCAGCTATGGGTCCCATTTTCAGTTGCTAGCGGGAATCTCGTCAGAACAAGCGCGTCACCACACAGCTAATATGGCCTACCAATAAATTAGCCCGAACAGCACGCCAATCGTTTTCAGGAGGATAGAAATCCAATTTGTCCCTTAGACCACGCTCCTCGTCCAACCGGCGCTCCCTTTCCTCCTCCAGCTTCTTCATCTTTTCCTCGAGCTCCTTTTCCTGCCTCTGTTTCTCTTCCTCCTCCTTTTTCTTTCTCTCTTCCTCCTGCTGCTTTGCCGTCTCCTCTTGCAAACGCTTCTCTTCCGCTAGTCTGCGTTTGAGCTCTTCTGCTTTGCGTTTCTTCTCCTCCGCGTCCCTCGCCTGTCTTTCTGCCTCTAGTTTTCTAGCCAATTTTTCCTCCTCCAACTTTATCGACGCCTCCACCCTGTTCCACAACTCTTGTTCGCGAATCTGCCATCTACTCCTCAGCTCGTTCTCAGCCTGGAGCTGCTGCTGCTTCAATGCAGCCAGCTTTTTCTGAAGTTCGGCATTCTGTTGCGATTGAATGGCAGCCAGTCGCTGTTGTTCCTGCAATCGTACTTTCTCCTGTTCATCCAATTTACTCGTCTGTAATAGTGAAAACTGTTTCTTGGCAGTTCGCTAAACGGGGTTGAGAATAACGATTTAGATATAGGAATGAAACATGGGTCGTACAAAAGCGTCTTTTCGTGTTTGTTTCTCCCACTCTTCATAAGGGTCATGATGTCTTGTTCGTAGCCTTATAGCGGCGATTGTGTCTTCTAAATGCCTGTCCTCTACAGGTGTCTGTCTCGTCCTCTCCGGACGCCTACACGAAACCGGCTTGTTATAAATGGTCGTGATAAATAAAGGGTACATAAACTCACAATGACATCTTGCTGATATTCATGGAAAGAATAAACGACGATTCACTGGAGGCTGCGCTCGCAATTGAGACCTCGTCTTCACTTTCCGAAGTATCGCTAGAGTCTACAACGACATCATAGTCTTCCGAATCTGAATCGGACTGCAGTCCAAATGTTGATGAATGTCGTGGTTTTCTACTGACGATATCAAGGCCAATTACTTTGACAGAGTAAATAAGTAGGACAAACCTCCGTTCTGGACTGGGCGAATATGATCTTGGTACTCCGAAGCGCATGGTTCATTCAATCTCGCTTCCTTTAGCACTTTTAAGTGTCTTAAGCGTGCCGAATACCTCAGAAATGTCCCGGACGATGGGCGAGATAGTAGATATGATGTGGTGCAGGTTTAAGGGAGTCGAGAGGAACGAGGTCATTGCGAGCACCTCGTGCTGACACGTCCACGTGACCTCATTGTCTACACCACGCTCAGGCCGCCGTGCGGCGGGGACCCAATTGTATAGCAATGGCCTTCTGGCTTTGTCTGGAATCATGATACTTAAAGTAAAAATACATAGCAGATTTGAAGGGCATATGTATATTTTTCTGAAGTCGTATCAGTGAAGCAGACGGTGCAAAATGCAAGTCTTGAGGGCTAAATTTCAATCTCCGATTAAATCCAAAAGTGGAGGCGTTCTGCTGAACTCTCCTGTCTGCTAATTTAAATGTACCTGGCGCTTACTTTCTTGACGAACACTATGCTACTCTATACGCGACATCCTGTAATGGCTTAAATCTTGAAAATCAAGGCAGAAAACTAGTTTTTTCGGCGAATCTAGCGCACGATTTTACTATGGTACAAATACAGTTGGAAAATTCAACAGTTATTCCTGACTTAGCAGTTCCAAACTTCCAACGAAGCATATCGCGTCCAGCGCCGTGGTATCACTAGTCGGGTATTGAGGAGGTAGTCGGGATATCTGATCATTTACTGGTCTACAGAAAAAACGATAAGGTCCAACGAGCAAGACAACACTCCTTGGGTGGAAACACTCACCCCAGATTCGCATACTGTAGCGACAAACGTCCCACAGATGGCTACAGCCAAACTTAGTCTCATCCGGACGTGCTTCTCCAGGGCGGAAATCCATGTTACAGTGGCATTCATGATCCAGAGTCGATTGACTAAAATCAATTATTCTGATGTCACCGTCTTTCTGAAGAATGTTGCGCTCGGCGAAATCACCGTGCAACATCCCAAGACGATGGATTGCCCCAAGACCTCGCAAGATTCGAAGTCTTGGACAAGGTATACCGATTAAAGATCGGCCGTTGGCCTAAGGGGTTGAATTCTACGGCACGCGAGAGGTATACAACGCACCTTGTATCGACAGGAAGCTTGGAGAAGGACTGCTTGATGACCTCACCCCAACATTCCAGCGCTAGGCAAGCAACAGGATCGCCATCCTCGCTAGCGCCGATATAAAGCCCATAAACGTGTGGTACAACGGAGCCTTGCAGAGATTGCAATGGGCCAGCGTACATTCGAGCCTCGTCGACGAGGTCTTCAATAAAGTCTTCTCTGAGGGCGAACTTCAAGATGACTGACGTATTCTTCGACCACGGTGTGTTGGCGTCCTTGAATCCTCTTGGTTGAACGATGGCTCCACGGAACACAGGAGCGTCGGAATAGATGTCGCCAATGGCTTTGGGCTCTACCTTCACGTGAAGGTCACTCGGGACTCTTTGGCTTTTAGAGGACGAAGGCGGGATGGATCCAGGAACAAGGTCGAGGTCGTATTCTCTTCCTCGCCACCCAGACCACTCAGACGGGAATTCGACGTGAAGGCTGGTTGCTCGCATTTCAAGGTGGTGGAGTAGGTTGCGATAATTATGAGTAAATGCGTTGTACGCAACTGGACGCTTCGTAGGACAGGAACGAGGAACAGGAATAAATGAACTGTTGATTGTGTTGGTATTTAAAGAAACCCGAGGTGCGTGAACAATTTGACCATGTGTAATATTTGCTGATCGATTTTCAAGCATACTCCACGTCGCTTTATCTCTGCTTGTGTTTGTTTCGTAACTTCCGTGGCGTGATAGCAGCTTGACTGCAATCCACTGTGGAGCCACACCTTTACCAATTAAATTCTCAGTTTGTGGATAATTGTAAGTCCCGATAGTTTAGTAACCTCTTTCTCCGGACTAAACGACCTTTACCAGCTTTTATCGCTGCCATTCAGTCTAAACGCCCAGTCTCTCACCGAGCTGCACGGATACGGGCTTGGTAGAATGTCGTCATACCAAGCCAAACACCCGTATCACCATTCAGGTCCTCTTCGATACCGCTTCGCCAAAACAAGTGATCGTCCGCAAAAACCAACGACGTTTTCCACAACTGGAAATTTCGCACTGGTGTACTGTCCGGTTTAGACGCTAATCTAACCGAAGGATGGGAACGCTGCGACGTCATATTTCCATGAAGAGCAAAGGGAACAACAGTTCTGCTGCCACAGAAAGGAATACCAGGGCCTAGACTTTGTTCTGTTCGCTATTTGTGGAGATTGTTGGAAAAATGCTCGTATTTCCTTGGTCGGTATGATTTTTCGAATTTCTAGATGGGTGCAGTGCTCCACTTCTATGCTGATAGATTTCTTTTCTGGGGCCACGGGATTGCAGACAACTGTCATGACGGTGTTTATCTAAGTACATTTCTACTTTCTACTCATGATGAACTCCACCAATGATATGAATCACCCTGGTTTTAGGAAGCACCGTGAAGGGGCGCCTTCGATGGGCCAGCATGCGGGCACCCTTTTCATCATACCCGCCTTCGCAGGTCTTCCTTTTGCAAGGATTTCGGTCCTTCTGTTGTCGCGTATGACTGGATTACTCCATGCCTCGCAGCTTTCTCGGGTTGTCTGTTTATTGCATCCTACTTGGTCTATTCTTGTCCGAGTCCTTGCCGTTACGCTGTGGCTAGCCTTTCTCCTCTCATGGACCCACTCGTCATTACAGTCCCATTCGAAATCGGTCTGGTCTGTGCTCAAGTCTTATTACAAACTGTCCAACGTCCTAGACAACCTCGAACCAGTCAGCCTCCAACGAAAGGAGAACCCAACATATAAAGCTCGCAATGCACTCGTCCATCTCATCATCATCGTCCCTTGCATTCTCCTCACTTTACTAAAAAAACCAAAAAAACCTCATCTTTTTTGCTCTAAGCTTTCTGGTCATTGCTTATCATCATCATCATGCGTTTCTCAGCTATCGCCATCACTCTTTTCGGTATCGTCGCTACTGCTTCTGCGTTGACGCAGCAGGCTAGGGATAATAACGGCGGTTATGATAACGTTAACAAGGATGGCGGGTATAACAACAAGGACGGCGGTTACGATAACAAGGACGGAAAGGACGGCTATGACAATAAATACGCCAACAAGTACGACAACAACAATAACAACGATGGTTTCCCTAGTACGCTTTTTTCTCTTCCTACACTAGTAGTAATCATGCGTATTAACTAACACGACTACTGCGCTCTTTGTAGAATGTGCCGTCGACAACTGCATCCCTAAAGACTACCGCTACGGCTGCGCATCGCAAGACTATCAGTGCTATTGTGGAAAGGAGGAGTTTTACAAGTACTATGAGCAATGCGCCAAGGATAACTGCAAAGATGATGATCGAGACAAGTCTTGTAAAGTGATGGAGGACAAGTGCAAGTCCTACGTGCGTATCCATCTACGTCTACTCTATTTTTTTTTTCCTTTGCTGATTTCTAACATATGCTTTGCTTTGTTTTTTATTATAGAACATGCCCTGGCCTCCCAAGAAATCTGACTAGTAGATGAATGTCGGATACCATCTTGGTGAGAAGGGGTGTAGCGTAGGGACGATGATGTACTAATTTAAAAAAAGTTGTTAAAAAGGTAGTTAAAGTTTGTGAAGGCTTTTTTTTTTGTAGACAGAAAGTAGATTGGATTCATTTGTAATATTAGTTAGCTATAGTTATATCCTGAATCCGATGTTTTTCTGTGCATTTTTCTGGTGTGGTTGGTCGTCCTTGCCCATGTGGACCTGTAAGCTTGATACCCCATGATTGGCTTCCTTGCGTCATCTAGTAAAAACTTGGTTTGCATTTGTCCTACATAGACAATCTGAATCAGCATGCGAGGAGAAATCGTATTACCGATATTGAGACGCCGAAGTATTAAAAATAGGAAAGCGGAGTCTGAATCATGTATAAATTTATAGCCTATCTATTACTTATATTTACATCCCTATTCATATGCATATTATTATGAAAGAAGCCGACAAACCACAAAGACACGAGGAATTCGAAAGCATGACAATACAATACTTACTCCTGCTCAAGTGGAATAAATCCATCATGATAGAGTCCGAGTCGGCGGGGAAGCGCCGACCGGGTATCGTTCGATTAAGTAATATGTCAGATGGTTCAGGCGTTTTCTGGTTTTCAATAGTAGTCATAAGTAACAATTTGCGACCGTTTTGTTATCAAGGCATTCAAGTTATCGATTCGCAGAATGATCGCAGTCTGGTTGTCGACTTTAAGTTTAAAGGACTCAAGCCTCAAGGGGTCGCGGTGGGGCCTCGCGAAGCCCTGTCAGATCACGTGACCGCTAATTACAAGGACCAGGGTCCAGGAGATGGCGGGTGCGGGCTGCGACGTACTGCGACCTCGCCCCCGACCCCTACCATAGTGAACACTTTTTTTGATCACGACTCCTTTTATGAGCCATTGAGGAGGAGGAGAATATTTGTATGAGGGCAACACGGCGAGACAATTGATAAAAAAAGATAATAAAATTCAGGAGAACGAAGGGTTTTTATTGTGACCACTGACTCGGCAAGGAGGAGCATCGAACAACTTGAAGCGCAATACCGTTGACCGTTGACTATACTGTTGAACTCTGAGTAAAGAGGTGAGCTTGAAGCTTGGTTATAATTTATCACAGAGGATAATCAAAGCAATATATCAGAACTCTGTTAAACTACTCGCCATTGGATTGACCGCGACACCTTCTATCATCACTATCCACAGCGTTACAACCACACAACACCCCCATATCCTTTGCCTTGTTTACTGGTCGACTGTCTCTTCTCTGGATACCTTTCTTTACTCTGCCAAAATCAACGATGCTGCAACTTGCCAACTTCCCAGAAGAAATCCTCGAACAAATTCTAGCACCCTGCGTAATCGCACCTCTAGCGCTCACCTCACGTCCTACATGGCACAAATCCTCAACCAAAGGTAGCGGCCTCGCCACCCGCAGCCGCCTCGCACCGCTCCTCGTATCCAAGTCTTTCCACAGGATCAGCACACCTCTCTTCCTGGAAACACTCCACATCATCTCGCCCACCCAACTCCATCGTCTTCTCTCCACACTCCTCTCTAGCACTCCTTGTCTAGCACACCACATCAGACACCTCATTTTCGCAGGCGTATGGGCCGAAGGAGGCGAGTTGTTGCGACTCTGCGGCCACGCTCTGAAATACCTACACATCACGCTCGACATCACCCCTGGATTTGGCACGCACCCCGCATTACCCCTCCACGCGACGTTTCGCGATCTCGACGCGGAGGAATTCTGCGATGGCCTTCAGTACCTGAGTGGTCTGCTTCATTTGGTGATCACCAAGCCTAATAATGTGTATCTGACGCATTTCAAACCCAAGTATGTTTTGGCTGAAATATCGAGGTCGTTGGTGGGGTGGACGAATCTGGTACGTATACTTTTTTAAAATTTTTATTTTATTTTAGCCCTTGTCATTTACTATCAAGCTCAACCACATACTGACGTGCTTTACAGGAATCTGCCAATATCGGTTTCAGGCTATCAGATGATACCGCAATCACCCATACGGATTCGTCTACTGCAACGGCCAGCCACGACCCCGCGTTTGACCCCCACTTGTTCCCTATAAGGGCGCTCTCTCATTCATTGAGCATCCATCCGAGATTGAAATCGCTGTACACTGTTCTTCCCAGTGTATGGAGTGAAACGATTCTTCGGATTTCTAATAACCCTTCGTTGCAACGTATCGTGCTCAGTGATACTTGTCATGTTTTCTCTTCCCACCCAAACCCATACCCAAACCCAAACCCAAACTCGAATGTTTCGTCTTTGTATCGGCTACATAATTATACCGCCAACGCCCCGCTTCTGCATCAGCACGACCAACGATGGAGCACCAAAGACCTCTACGCATCCCCCGTTGGAGCCTGTATTCAGCCTATTAATAATACCGCTGGCCCGTCGCTTTATGAACCTGCTACTGGGATTCTGTGGACGGGACTCTTTTTCTCGCAGGCGAGGAAGCATCCGAGGTTGAGTGAATTGATTAGGGCTGGAACGTAAGCTTTTAAGTTGTGTTCTTGTTCTTCCTCATCTTTTCCTTTCCCCTTTTCCTTCCTCTGTCGCTCTTGCTTCTTCTCTCTTCCTCTTCCTCTTGCTCTTGCGCTTGTTCTCTCTCTTTTAAATTCCCCTCCCTCTCTTCGAAAACCACCTCTCATGCACGTTGACGTGCTATTACACCTCGCTTCTCCTCCTCCCCTTCCTTCTCCTCCCAACGATTAAATGTTAATAACACCTACTAACCTCGACCCCCCTCTTTTTTATACATTCCACTTAACACTTAAAGGTGCATCATACGCAGTCGCGCGCAGACGTTGGGGACGGGGCTTGGGTCGTCGGGCTTGCCTGCGCCGTATGATCATGGCGTGTGGTGAAGGGAACGCAGCACCGTGGTCTGTTTGGTATGCTTAGTTGTGGTATTGGAGCGTTGAAGATGTGGTGTTGGGGCGTTGAAGTTGTGGTATTGGAGCGTTGTTGTGGTATTGGAGCGTTGAAGATGTGAGCTGGATAGTTGAACGATGACGAGTTCAAGTACGTTGGCCCCCCCTTTTGCTTTGTGTTACATGCGTTCGAGATTGAATATTCTTAATTTTATTTTTATTTTTTTCGTTTTTTTCGTTTTATT